>JAPQRN010022128.1:0-25435 GCA_037367275.1 Coranthus polyacanthus | reverse complement strand
AAATTTATGGCTGAAAGTGCCACATCATCACACAGAGCTGGTATTTCCTGCCAGGACTCTAGGCAGCTCAGGCTAGAGCTGTGTAAGCAGATGGCCAAGATACTACATATTTTATCTGTTCACAACACACACACACACACACATACATGCATGTTGTGTTTCCATGTGCTTAGGGGACATTACATTGACTTACAGTCATTTCCTGGAGACTTATCTTTAACCTTAACCATAACCACAACATTCATAAACCCAACTTGAAAGGAAGTCCACACATTGTTTCCGCAAAAAAAACAACAGACTCTAAAAGTAGAACTGATTCTTTCCTTCAGTAAAAGTGAAAAACGTACAGACTCTGAAGTGTCCTCAAAGTATAAAAGTCAAAAGTCAGCCTTTGAAGGACATTTCTGAAGTGAATTGAACCTCATGTCATATTAATAGAATGTGACCAGTTCCCAAAAAGCCAAATGTGAGACATAGAATATGTTTGTTTGGGACAGTGTGGGATACATAGAGGTAGATTTACCTTTAAATATAATGTCTAACTTAAACTTAAAAACACACACAATGTCACTAATGAAAAACACAAATACATTTTGTCTCCTCAGATCTACTTCACCTGACCTGTTTTTTTTTCTCCTCCTGCTGCTGTAAATAAAAAGAATAAAAACCTCCAGTAGGGATGAGGATTGAATTATAAAAAAGAAAAGAATCAACTGAATAATCAACCCAATTAACAAAAATGAGCAAAATAATCAACAAAATGAATAGAAATGAACAAAAATAAAATAATCAACAATATTCAATTTTCAATTCAATTACATTTTATGTATATAGCCCAATATCACAAATCAAAGATTCACCTCAAAGGGCTTTACAGTTCGTACAATATACAGCACCCTGAGACCCTTGATTTGAGTGAGGAAAAACTGCCCAAAAAACCCATTTGGGAAAAATGGTAGAAACCTCAGGAAGAGCTACAGAGGAGGGATTCCTCTTCCAGGATGGACAGACAGTGCAATAGGTGTTGTGTGTATAGACAATGGTAAGCAGTGAAAAAGAACATGCAGATGGTACTGCAAACACCTGACAATATGAACAAAATAATAAACTAAAATGAACAAAATGTGCAATAAAATAGACAAAAACAAACTAAATAAGGTCCTGATCTGGATCTTTTCATAGAGCAGTGTCTCGTGTCTTTTTTTTTTTACTGTACTTGTAAAAAAGCAGAAATTCCCTTTTTTTCTGAAAATTTGATTAAAATATGTACCACGTAGATGTAAACCTGACTTTATTCTACTTGAACTCATGTATTCTGTTCAAAATTTAAATGTGGGACATTGTGTCAATATGTGGGACAAAGTTCATTGTTTCATACTACATACTCAATATTGTATCCCAAATCACACTCTTTAAGACAATATTTTTTGTCACTTAGGCAAATGTACTTTTATTTGGCTCAACTGGCTCTGGCTTACTGTGCAGAACATTTATTGTTGTACATGCACTAAACCTGTACATTGGTGAGCAGGAGACTGAAATAACAGCACTTGGACTAGACATACTGAAGCTCAGACTATTTCAGCATTCAGTTTGTTTATAATTTACCATAAGTAGTAATCAGTATAACTTGTTCTCTCTGGGAAATGGTTCCAGCCCACTTCTGTTACTGTTGGTCAGATTTACTGATGAATGAACAAACGAGCATTTCCTCCCCCTCCTTTTTGTCTAATGTGAGGAGCTGTGGTTTCAATACTGAATAAGCAACAAGAAATATGAAAAAGTGTGGTTACAAAAATCAACACTGTGAGCTCTTTTAGTCACTTCTTCATCTGGAACACGTCCTTCTAAGGTAGACACACCAAAATCAGTCCTGTTGTAGTACTTTTCTTCCACAGACTGGAACTTTTCTTCAGAAGTACACAGGTTTATTTGACACATTCACACTTCCAAGTCATCACATGAGCCCTTGGTGTCCATTTTCAACACCTAGGGTACTCCTATAGCATCAATTTTCAACGTGACGAGAACCAGATAGAAGTCAGTGAGAGATAGACCAGGTGATGTTGTTAAATAGCAAAAACCTTAGTAGAGGTGCTTGCGGTGGTTAAGTGTGTGTACCTGGAGACCAGGGTTCAGGTCCCATTTCATGCTGTTTGTTTTAGCATTTTCCTCTTTGTCTTTCCCTGACCCTTTTTCCCTAACCCTAACCCTGACCCCTTTTCTTGTTGTTTTTATGCCTAGGAAGTAATAAGAAGTCATAATGTTGTTGGGTCTTTTCCATCATTTTTTGTCTTGTTATGTCTTTTACGTTGTTGCATCTTTCACATCATTTTCCTCTTAGTATGTATATGTTTTCATAATTTTTATCTTGTAAATGTATTTTACAAATGATTTAAAACCACAAATAACCATTTGGTTTCTTCAACTTTCACTCTGGACCAAAATGTAGCCTTTAAACTCGAAAGACAATTTTATACATTTTGATAAAATTATAACATTTTGGCCATATCCCCCCAGCCCTTATTTCAAATATGAAACCATGAAATAGTCATGAAATAACCCATTTTAAAACATAACCAAATGCCCATGTACATAGAAAACATACTTTCCAAGTTCAGGCAAAGCTCCTACTGTGACTGTTTTGTTAATTTAGTTTATTTGATTTATTTCACATGATGTGTTTTTGCTTCTTATTATTGTAAAGGCTGAATGAAATGCTAGCCAGTTGTCATGAAGCCACAGTGGAATCAGCGAGGAAGGAAAGTGAGGAAAGTGTTTGGGTTCTCATGTGGTCTCTGGGGATGATGTTTGTTGACTGGCCTTCAAAAACAAAGGTATCATGGGAATGTCTTGTCAGGCTCTATAAAAGGCCAGCACACACAGGGACGAGCAAGGCAAGGCTTTTCTATTGCACAGGTTAATGAGACACACACACACAGGCATGCACCAACTTGAGTCCACATCGTGCTGCTACAGAGAGGAGGAGGAGGAAGAGGAGGAGGAGCTGCTGCACATTTGACATTGGGCTTTATCTGTGAGAGGAGCAGACTTTACTTTGGCTTCAGCTCACCCTGTGTTATGACTAATATTGACCAGAGGCTGAGTGTGTTTGTGTGGACATGTACTTCTTACAGTATGTTTCCACAGGCACTTGTAGGGGCTCCCTTATGGAGACATGCATGTCTCTTTATGATACATCATTACACTTCAGAGTCTAGAGGTGTTTAAAGCTGCCAGTTAGGTTGTGGTCATGGTTAAAGGCAAACTATATAACATTTTCCTCGAAAAAACCCACTATATAGACAATAATAATCCTTCTTTATCATCTCTCTATCAGTGTGTGTGGTGTATTGACCTGTGGAAACCCTGTCCTCTGCATGTATTTTCTATTTTCCTATTCTTTTGCTGTGTTCTGTATATTTTGTCAAATTCAGACAAATCTGTCATTTATTTACAATAACGGTACATTTCAATTGGTTGGTCGTTGGTGTCATATCCCCTTTACAAAGTTGATGTTTAACATTAGTTGCAGATATTTTACTAGAATGAAATGACATAATGTGAATAAACGTCACTAAGCAGTGTAGGGTTCAGTGTATTTGTTTTAGGGCTGTTATTGTGAAAGGTAATGATGGAAGTGATGGATGATCTGCACTGCTGGAAACTGATGTCTTTTGCTACTGTTTCGACTGACAGATGCTTAGTGGTAGAAAATACATACTGTGCATTTAATTTAACCTAAACTTAATTCCAACCCTAACCCTTAAATCTAGACTGAACCCTTAAATAGTACTTTGAAGGCCCACCTGAAGGGGAGGACTGAGGATGTAAAGGGTCATTAAATGATAAAAATTGAATAGTTTAAGCGACTATTGTCCAATTTTATGTTTTTTGTTGTGTTTTTTTTTTTTTAAGTAAAATTTCCCTTGTTTTTACTGGCTCAAATAATGGTGAAATAGTTCCCATGTGAACCTGAGGACTGTCCAGAATGTCCTTACTTTGTAGGTCAGGTCTTCACTGTAATGGTTAAAAATTCAAGCTGGTTCTCATGATTGCCATACAAGTACACACATCCACACAGACAGCAGCGTGTTCTTAGCTGTCAGTGTCACTGATAGGCCGTCAGCCTACATTGACAACGGTTCTGTGTGTTGACTGTTTGCCACTTAGTGCTGCCATGCTGATTCTTTACCACCTCCAAAATAAATATGGTGATAATCTGAGACACACTACTGTTAACCACTAACACTACACTCTTATTCCACTGTCCAGACTGATAGAATCGTTCAGTTTTTTTTTTCCATTGTGTAATGTAACTCGATAGCATACATGATGATACACAGATGATTATTCACACATTCTTCAATGATTCCAGCTGGTCTACTAAACTCTAATCTCTAATTTATTTTCATATTGTCAGTAGGGCTGTCACAATATTGAAATTTGAGATGACGATGAGTTGTCATTCAAATAAATGCAAATAATGATATTATTGTCTATTTTTTATTGTCAACTGTATGCCATCTCTGTAGTAGTAAGCCAAATAACAGTTTAATTATATACATACATTTTATGAAGAAGTAGAAGAAGTTAAGTCATTTAGATCTTGAAATCATGTTCATGTCATGAAATATCAAATACATAAATAACAAAGCCCATTATGGAAATATTCAACCAAGGTACAAAAAAAACACTGCAGCTCTAGTTCTACATTGAACTCATAGCAGAAGAAGAAGGAGACGCAACAAGATGATGTCATTAAAAGCACCAGTCACATGATGGAAAACGATGTGGAACTAATGAAAAAATATGTTATTTCTGTTAGTTTCACCAACTGTGTGATTTTATACAAGTGAATGGAGACAATTATCATCATTATGAAGAATAATCACAATTATCCTAAATAATTGTGACAGGTCTAATTGTGATGTGTAATGTAGAGTACAATAAAGCGACTGCATAGATTTACACTGGTAGTGTGATTGATGCTTGTCTCACAGAGTGACTGATGTGTGTTACACCACCTCATTGTGCTTGTTCCTGTGCATTTGCTGCCTGTACACTTGGCTTCAGGCCTGTTTGTTCTTAATGCACACATGCTTTACCCATTTACAGCGGCGTTCGTGTTTAAAGGTGATAAAGGGCTGAAGCATTTCCTTGGGGTAGGGAAGCAGCAGTGTCTGTCCCAGTGGCGTGCTGTACTCTCATGCCTTGGCATCCTCCAGTTCCTGTCGGTCTGCCAGCACAGACACCACAAGACACTTTGTTTGACCCTACTCACGGCTCACAGATGACTGCCTTCTTTGCCAGAGCTTGTGTTGGCCCACATCCAGCTGGCTGAGTCCCACACTGCCTGAAAAGCATGTGCTTGTGAGGCTTGAGCAGTGCTTTTTGGACCTCATACATAGTTTATTTATTTTTAAAAAATCAGTTTAATAAGTCATTAAAATCAAATTTTCCTGGCATTATTTGCTGTGCTGCCACTTCTAGATTACTTACTTTTTACTCACTCACTCATACAAATTTAAACAAGAATAAATAAATACAAAAACATTTTACACAGTACCTCTCTCTGCTCAGTGTCACTGAATCCAAAATATCACCAGAGAACAGGGGTTATGTTGTGTTTTTTTCCCATTTCGGCAATTAGATCATCATAAATCCTCCTAAATCTGGACCTTTAAATTGCAGTCAATTACGATTGTGATTTGATCCATTACACTGCACTGCACACTGTGTGTAGATCACCAAAACAGCCTATTGATCATAATCATAATGATGAATTACGTAAATTTGATATGAATCACAGCTACAATAGGCACAATTACCATTATAGGCAACACAAGATACATTTAAGCACACATACAGTGTTTAATTTTATATATAACATGTGGGGTCTCAACTGTACTGTAGCTGAATGGATAAACTGTTGAGTCCTGTGTACTTGTTTAGGTTTTTGTGTGTCTTTTTTAGTTTGTTTGTTTCTTTTTTAAGAGAGGGCACCACAATGCAGTTGTGCTTTGGGCGCTCAACTGTCCAGCAGTAGTCCTGATTCTTTGTCTGATTGCAGTGGTTGAGTAAATGGTGAAAGAAATCAGTTCTTCACAGTCTGCACCACTTTGGTAACTTTATAACTGCAATTTAAACATAATCAGAATACATTTCAAAAACAGAGGACCCTATGATTAACTCAAGTTGTTTGGTTGCTTTTTGTGAATAGCTTTTTATTATTCAATAACAATACTGTGTAAGTTGATTCAGTTTGTATTTTTGATAAGATGAGAAAATTGATGAAAATTCTGAATGAGTTATTATATAAAACAGTATTATTCTAAATAATTATACAATATGAGACATCCCATTGAGGAACAGCCTCCATCTTATGATGAGGATGTGAGGTGTCTTGTATGTTGCATGGCTCCTTATTGTTGACTTGAAGTGGCTTAATGTGCTTAAATGCCCAGTGGAAACATGCTGTGTCTTGTCAGTAGGAAGGGGAGACAGTGACGAGGTGTGGCACAGTAGGGATTTGTTTGACTTGTAGAGTGGGGCTGCTTGGGGTTTATGGTTTTATTTCTTCAGTGTCATATCCTGCATAGTGATCTGTTTTTTTATCCTGGTATGTCATGTTATTTGTGTAGGGAAAACACTGTCAAAACATGTTGTATGTCTTAAGCAAAACTAAACTGTACCTAATGTGTTGATGAAACTAAGGGCTGTTATTAGAGGTCAACCGATACAGACTGACATAATAACAATATCTCAGCTGATATCATCCCTGTCCCTCCCACTAAAAATGTTGATACTGAATTTTTTTAAACTTTTGAGCTATATTATCCATTCCACTCTGTTTTGCTCTTCTTCTTCTTCTATGGTTAAACCATTTAAATAGTTTTAGTGAATTTTCTTGTCTGGAGGAACAAAAAATTAATTTGAACAACAACAAAAAGGAATCCAGTTGTACTCTTACAAATAGTGACCCTGCAAGATTGCCAGTGTTTGGCAAAACTTTTGTCTGTAATTAAACTCAAAAAACATTTGAATTTGAAGCAAACTTCAGAAAAGATGGAAAACAGAAAATGTGAATTACATACGTTTCCATAAACTGCTTTGTAGTGAATAAACTAGGCTGCATTGTGTGGTCAGAAGGTGGCGCCGTAGCCTATGTTGGCTTGAGTAGAAGTAGTATTTTGTCGAACAATTCAAGCAAGCGAAAAAACTTTCTGGCAAATGTTTTTTAATTTTTATTAAAAATATATATATATATTTTTTAATTTTGACGTTTCCATCAACACTTTCTAATGTGAAACTTCAAAATGTATTAATTCAAACACACCTATTTATCTTTAGATGTGAGATGTGGATCACGCTGTAGGCTTTTCAAAGTCCTCTAGTGTATGGTAGGCAGAAATAGGAACACCAAATGATTGCTGAGACTAGTTTTCTATTCTATATGGACTGTAAAGTTAAAGCTAAATTAGAGGGGAGTGGTGGAGACTACATCCAGTTCTTATCTGGTTTGCAGAGTGGTGACTAGACAGTCATTATCCTGCTGTGAGCGGTGGGATGTGTCAGCGAAGGGGAACCAGGCATGCAGGACATGTTTGTGCAACTGATTGAAGCGGCAGAGGATTTGGGTGTTGGCCTTTCGTCTGGCTGCAGAGGTGTGGCTCTGAGGGTGGGATGTTGTAGACATGCCAGATTGGTGGCTGATTCGAGACTACGACCCCACAGTTTACGGCCACACTATTACCACAGTCTCATTGTAATGCTCTCCTTTAGAGGTGAAGCTCATTTGAATGATAGATGCAATTATACACTCCCAGAACTCTTCCCATAGCTCAGATTTGGTTCCATATCTGATCCTCGAAAAGAGACTTGGTTTCTCCACTGCTTCCTAAAACCAAAGCCCACATTGTAAACTCTCAGTAGGTTCCAATTAGCCGATGTCACTTCAAGCTAAGAATAGAAGGAACTGACTTTTCTAGTTCTGACTTTTCAACTCTCAGTCATTGAAGGGCAGCCCCATTGATGTCTAATTACCCCCTCACCTACCGTACATGCCTCTACCTGTCACATGACCACAAGGTATGTTGTTGTTGTTACATCTCAACGAGAGCTCAACATTCGTAGTCACTGTGCATTTACATTTAAAGTACTGTGAGAAGCAAAAGACAGAGAGCATTTTTCTTGCTTCCTTTTTAATTTGTCTGTTTGCTGCCTTTAGTCTATAAGATATAATAAAGAACACTTTTTAGAGCAGTAGAAATCTCATTCTACAGAAATGTCCACTTTTTGGATGGAAAGATGTCTTAAAAATTAAACTTTTTTTCCAAAACTGGAAAAAGAGAATTTAAAGTGTATTGATGTGACTAGTGATTCAGTCACGTTCTAAACGTTTAGATTGATAGATATTTTTTTTCCACCGGTGGAGGTCGAGGTCTCTGAGGGTTAAAGAGTGTACTACTTTTTTACCTGATCCCTTATGTCTCCACAACTTTTCAACACAAAGTGATGCCCTTGTGTACACACACACAACACACAGACACACACAGACACCCCCTTTCTAACTGGGTGGACATCTGTTTGGTTTCCTTCAATTAGGATGAAAGATGTCCCGTCCATTAGATTACAGGGCAGGGGGGTGTGCCGAGGGTCTGCCTTGAGTCCCTTCCTGGGAACCAGAACTACAATATCAATTGGACATTTGTACTTTACTTTACATATTTCAAGAAAAATTAATAATATTAACCTTTGAGATCTATTGAAACTATTTACAGCAAGCTTTAGATTGCCAGTGTAAAGGCTTTATTTAAGACATGGATCTTTTGCCTTAAGTCTGAAGGCAAGTTCACACAGTAAAATCACAGCTAATCCACACACAGCTGGATAATATGACTATAAATGTTAGCAGTCGATCTTGATAATTATCACAATAAATTTCAAATCATGATTTCTCTTTTAAAGTTTAAGGCCCGAAGGTCAAGGTTCAATGAAGCCATCAGGACCACATCATCCACAAAAAGCAGAGACGAAATCCTGTGGTCCCCAAACCGAACCCCCTCCAGCCCCTGGCTGCGCCTAGAAATTCTGTCCATAAAAGTTATGAACAGAGCCGGTGACAAAGGGCAGCCTTGCCGGAGTCCAACATGCACTGGGAACAGGTCTGACTTACTGCCGACTGCCGGTTGTACAGGGACTGGACTTCCCTTAGCAAACCCCATACTCCTGGAGCACCCCCCACAGGATGCCATGCATTCATGATTGAATGCCTTCTCCAAATCCACAAAGCACATGTGGACTGGTTGGGCGAACTCCCATGAACCCTCGAGCCCCCGACGGAGGGTATAGAGCTGTTCCAGTGTTCCGCGACAGGACGAAAAACCGCATTGTTCCTCCTGGATCCGAGGTTCCACTATCAGCCGGATCCTCCCTCCAGTACCCTGGAGTAGACTTTCCCGGGGAGGGTGAGGAGTGTGATCCCCCTGTAGTTGGAACATACTCTCCAGTCCCCCTTGGGGCTGAAAAGAGGGACCACAACCCTGGTCTGCCAGTCCAGAGGCACTGTCCCCGACCACCACGCAATGTTACAGAGACGTGTCAGCCACGACAATCCCTGCACATCCAGAGACTTTAGGTACTCAGGGCGAACCTCATCCACCCCCATGCCCTGCCACCGAGGAACTTTCCAACTACCTCGGTGACATCAGCTTGGGTGATGGATGAGTCCACCTCCAAGAACCCAGCCTCTGCTTCCTCAGTGGAAGACGTGACTGCGGGGTTGAGGAGATCTTCAAAGTATTCCTTCCACCGCCCGACAGCATCCCCAGTTGAGGTCAACAGCTCCCCATCTCCACTGTAAACAGTGTTGGTGAAGCACTGCATCCCCCTCCTGAGGCGCCAGACAGTTTGACAGAATTTCTTCGGGGCCAACCGAAGTCCTCCTCCATGGCCTCCCCGAACTCCCCCCAGACCCGAGTTTTTGCCTCCACAACAGCCCAGGCTACAGCATGCTTGGACTCCTTCTTCAGCTTGATGGTATCCCTTACTTCCGGTGTCCACCACCGGGTTCGGGGGTTGCCGCCACGACAGGCACCAGGGACCCTGCGACCTCAGCTCCACGCAGCAGCTTCAACAATGGAGGCAGAGAACATGGTCCACTCAGACTCAATGTCTCCAGCATCCCCCGGGATCTGAGAGAAGCTCTCCCGCAGGTGAGAGTTGAAGGCCACGCTGACAGAAGGCTCCGCCAGACATTCCCAACAGACCCTCATACGTTTGGGCCTGCCCAGTCTGTCCAGCTTCCTCCCCCACCAGCGCACCCAACTCACCTCTCTTCACCCGAGAGTCCAAGACACATGGCCGGAGATCAGAAGACACAACTACAAAGTCTATCATCGACCTCCGGCCCAGGGTGTCCTGGTGCCACGTGCACTTATGGACACCCCTGTGCTCGAACATGGTGTTTGTTATGGACAAGCTGTAACTAGCACAGAAGTCCAATAACAGAACACCACTCAGGTTTAGATCGGGGAGGCTGTTCATCCCAATCACCCCCCTCCAGGTTTCACTGTCATTGCCCACATGAGCGTTGAAGTCCCCAGTAGAACAATGGAGTCCCCAGTCGGAGCACTATCCAGCACCCCTCCCGGGGACTCCAAGAATGCTGGGTACTCTGCACTGCCACTCGGCCCATAGGCTGAGACAACAGTGAGAGACCTGTCCCCGACCTGAAGGTGCAGGGATGCGACCCTCTCGTTCACCGGGGTAAACTCCAAGACATGGCGGCTGATGTTAGGGGCTGTAAGCAAAGCCACACCAGCCCGCCGCCTCTCTCCACGGGCAACTCCAGAAAAGTGTAGGGTCCAGCCCCTCTCGAGGAGCTGGGTTCCAGAGCCCAAGCTGTGTGTGGAGGTGAGCACGACTATATCTAGATGGTACCTCTCGACCTCTTGTCGGTACCTCAGGCTCCTTCCCCCCCAGTGAGGTGACGTTCCACGTCCCTAGAGCCAAAGTCTGTGCCCGGTGATCAGGTTGCCAAGGCCCCCACCGTCGACTGCCACCTGATCCGCATCACACCCAGCCCCTATGGATCCCTCTGCAGGTGGTGGGCATACAGGAGGGTGCCCATGTCGCCGGTTCTGGCTGAGCCCGACCAGGCGCTCGCTTGCAAGCCCCAACCCTGGGCCTGGCACCAGAGTGGGGCCCCAGCTGCGCCATGTCGGGCGACGTCTCGGTCCTTGGTTTGTCTTTATCCACAGGGGTCATGACCCCAAAACAAAAGAGAACAACGTAAAAGATGTAAAGACAAAACAAGAAAAGATGACCTAAAAAAGGACAAGAAAGACGCAATAGGATGAAAATGATGTAATAATGTACAAGGTGAAGCAACATAAAAAGCTCACAAGATGAAAATGACATAAACAACGCAACAAGATGAAAACAATGTAATAACATAACAAGACAAAAACAATGTAAAAGATGAAAAAGCATAAAAATGGAACATTGAAAACACGTCTGGAGTCTTGTTCTGTGATTAAATGCCTATTTTGTTCATTTTATTTATTTTGGTGTAATGTTATGAAAGCAAAATGAGTACAATCTGAGTTCTTATTCAACAAGATGAAGTGTTTCAACTGACCATGCGAATGAAATAAATCCTAAGGACAAAAGAAATGTATACATATATACTGAATATATAAATACATATAATTTTATTGTGATAATCATAGCTGCTGATAATAATTAAAACTATCACAATACGATCTAAAACATATATTGCTATATGATATAAAACTATATCACGATTATTATCATGATGGTTATATTGCCCAGCTCTACACCATACATCACCGAATCTCCACCTATCACAGCCATTAGACAGTGTTTGTCTCAGACTCATCTTCAACAAACCCTGATGGTCTTCACTCCTGTGGGGCAGTGACTGATTTCATTCTAGCTTTGCTCACAGTTTGCTACCCTTTAACCCCCTTGAGCCCCGAGGCCTGCTGCAGCCACTGCAGACTTGCACACTTTTAATCACATCTCTGTGCGTCACTAAAGGTGGAGTTAATGTTTGAACGGACGTATCCCAGAGGTCAGAGCTATCCTCACCACAGGATGTAGTTAATTCAAAGTGGAAGAAGTAATGTTTTATCACTGTACATTAAACCAAGCCTTTTGCAAGAGTTAAACGTTACACAATTAATGGCTACAGGTGACTCACACACATTTTATAATTGGCTACAACTCTTCTAACTGTGTGAGCACATAGTGTAAAGTGAGGTGTATATCAGAGGCTCAGTCCATCAGAACCCTATTTATTTATAGTGATTCTTTAGTGTCGTCTAAACATGTTCAGTTTGTTCACTTTAAGCTGTACAGTTTATGTAACGTACTGTTTTGCTGCTGCTGAAGAAATGACGACTTGAGTCTAACTCCATACCCTGCTGGTCTGGTTTCTGAACTCTGAAGTGCAGTCAGTCTGATGTACAAAGACGCTTTGCTGAAGCAAAACACAATCTTAGAATTTGGCTCAGATAGTGACTGATGGCTGATATCGGGGTTCTCACCTGGAATTATTGATTTTGAAGGGAAATAATAGCTAAAGAAATAAGCCTAGAACCACGTAGATTTTGATGTTTAGTTTGATGTTCAGATTTATTCATTCATTACTTTGAGTTCGATGTTCAGTGAGAGAGATGCTATTGATTGTTTAATTAATTTAAATATATTCTGCTTTGACTTAGATATTCAGTTCATTAGTTATCTAGTTTCTAATAAAGTCCAAAAATAATAAGTTTCCAACCATGTTAAATTGTTTTCAGTGGAGCGGTGATATCGCATGATTATCAGGAGTGATCAGTTTTTTCCTTTCAGAAACTATTACTAAACTATTATTATATTGGCCTTTAAAAATGTACTATCGGTCAACCTCTAATGTTAAATTGTAAAATTTTTGGTTTATATTTTAATGAGTAACCAGCAGGGATCTTACCTTTGTAAAATGATACAAGTAGCAACAAGAGTTGAGCAAAAAGTTGAGCAGAGTTGTATTGTTCACTAGGGTGGAAGTAAAAACTATATATATATATATATATATATATGTATTTGTGAGTTTTGTACTATTTTAATGGTATTGGACTGACAGTGGGGCTGAATTGGTGGTTGTCTAAATGTGGAGCCTTCTTCTGATAGCTACACAAAGCCCTGCTATTTTCATGGAATTCATGTAAAGGTTAAGCCTGGCTTTATATTATAAAGATGTGACGCAGTTTGATGGATGTGTCTCTGTAGCAGACACCTCAGGCAGTCGTGTATGACCCATTACTAAACTATTCAGTTGAGCAACTTTTCATGGCTGTCAGTGAGTTTCGGTTGGGGAAATAGTAATGATAGTGACTTATTATCAAACTATAGAAGGACAAATGGTAAATATTAGCTCAATCAGGACTATGCAATGTTTCCAGGTCACATGAATGTGCACTTAAATATTAATATTAACACAACACACCAAGCTTGCCCTAATGACATTAGTGTTCCAGTGTCTGTGTTAACCTTCACATAGTGTTTGGGTTGAATTTGAGCCAATCTGTAAAAGTAAAAACACCCTAAATAACTTTTAATAATTTAATAATACATTTGATGACTTTTCCTAAAATGACAAAAATTAAAATTCACAAAGATTGTACACTTATTTACAGGTGCTACAAGGTTTTGTGCAATGAGGCTGTTCTGGGTCAGACTGGACCTGAATCTGTTGAAATGGATTTTAGATGCAACAGTGTGGGTCAAATCAAGAAATATAGTGGTTTTCGGAAATCTTGAATCTGTGAAACTGTACATGTACAACTTTATGTTGACCCAGTACCTCCCTTAAATTAGGAAAAGTCATTAAATATGAAGAAGAACTGGTCAGTCATTTATTTTGAAACGTTAAATAGGGAATGGGGTCAACAGGAGACAACATGTAAATGTTATGAATGATTATATAATAAACCCCACTGTTCCAGAATGTTCTTGACATTTTCAGTTTCAATCAAAAGGTAAAATAGGGCATGATGTAATAGTAATGTTTTTTCCTCCATAAACAAGTGGTGTAAAACCTAAAAATTCAGTGTGGTTTGACACTTGGTTCGCAGCTTTGTGCAGTTTGAACATATCAGCAGCACTCACAACGTGTTAATGTGTCCACATCAGAAATTGATAACTGATATTGATAACTGAATTGATAATTTTTTTTAATGCCACTTCTTCATGTATGTTGTATTTATTGGATGGGGCCTGTCACTTGTGACAGACAATACAGTTTTCTATTCTATTCTATTCTATTCTATTTTACTCTTGTTTCCGAGTAATGAAAAATGCTTAATTGTGGGAAAAAAAACATCATGACAGTTGTGGGTGTTCTCTCTTTAAATGACCCGCAAATGTGCAACGTTGTAAGGAAAAACAACCCTATCAGTGTTCAGATGCAGTTCATTTAAGTATTTCAAGTAACATAAATGAAATAAAGTGAGCAGCCAGCATGTCTTTGTACATCATGTATGTAACAACAGTCTCTTTCTCTCTCTGTTTCATGTTGCTGTTTGTGTTGTCACTATTGGACTTTGTTCAACCTCTCAGCTAAGCAAATAACTTTCATCTTCATATCTGCACATATTTTTTACTTTGATTCAAACAAACAGCTCATCTGTGTCTTCAGCCGACACAGTGAACTGAACATACACCAGAGCAGAAGAGGCTCCGTTACAATAGGATTGAGATAGGATCAACTGGGTCATTGCAGACAGTTTGGGCATTTAGTGCTGTTTTTATGAATTATTGGTACACAGTAGCGTCACTGGTTATTGCCTCCAAAAGCAGAGAGTTTCATTCTGTACACAGTGAAGCAGAGAAACTAGTATCCATGTGCAGGAGGTCCACAGCAAATTACTAACTAGGAGCACATCAGGATCCTCTATGAATGCATTAAAAGCTGTCTTCTACAATTGAAAATATGGTTAGTATCAATGAAATATGAACAACTTCTAAATACTTATATTACTGCTCTTTACAACACACACACAGTGATTTTGAGATGTTTTCCAAAGAGAAAAATGTGAGGGAATAAAAAACCATTACTTCACATTTTTCCAGTCGATATTATGGATATGGACTGATGTTTATCACGATAACATAACAAACATCAGTCAATATCCATAATTATGACAATACAAGTTGAAGAATCCAGACAGTTATTTGTGGTTTTAAATTATTTGTTAAAGACGTAACAAGATGAGAACAGCATAAAAACATAACAAGATGTAAACAGGGTAATAAGACAAAAACGACAACAAAAGGAAATGACAACAAAAATATGACAGAAGATTAAAACAATTTCCTCAAATAGTGTCCAAGGAAGTTTGTATTAGAGGCAGGTCTTTATTTATAATTTCCTCTCTTTAATAAGTAGAAATGATCGTAATTAGTGTGAAACCTCATTTTGATCTGCTTCTGTTTGTGATAAGTACTGCAATGCGCTTTTCCACAAACACATAATTTCCTCTACCGTTACAAAATAAAAGCCCTTCAGATGTTGATCTAGAACAACAAAGTGTTGGAAATAGCTGGATTATATTGTTGAATGTATTAAATTAAACTTGTAGAAGTGAACATTGTTCTTAACTGGCATCACATTATATGACAGACACCAGAAGTTTATCCATATTATTTTTTACCCTGTCTGTATTAGAGATCCAACTTAACATAATGAGATGTTTTGATGTAAAAGATGTAACAAAATGAAAACAACACGAAACAAACAACATGACGAAAACTCCGATTTAGCGGTTGCTTTATTCATTATTGTCCACCATATATGAATGTGTGTGTGTGTGTGTATACACACAGTATACTACAATATGATAGAAAATTATATCATCATAATTATCATAATTTGTGTGAAAGTATGAAAAAAGTGAAAGTGTGAAAAAGTATTTACCCAATGTAGCCATTCCAGTTCACCTAAGTAAGATTTAAAATTAACCCTTTTTTAATTTTTAAATTAACCCTAGTTTTTAGATGGACTTCAATTACAATACTTGATTAAGAAAATGTGTCTTTAAAGTGAAGTCACGCAGGTAGAAGATCTCATCTGTGTTTCATTAGGTGAACTTTAGGACCACCGCTGCTCTTTGAATCCTAATAAATTAGATTAACAGCAGAAAATGACCTACAATATCACATGTTTCTTGTTTAGCTTTAACTTTTATTATTTTCACAAAAAGTTATTATTTAATCAAACCAGGGAAAGAAAAACAGGTCTGTACAGAGATCATTAAGCGCTACAGTGACGTAATGTGAAGCCACATTTTGATATCAGATGTCCAGTGGCTGCTTGTCTGACACTGATTAACACCTCAGCTCTAGGTAACATTCCAACTTCTTCTCTCTAGTCTATTTTGGAATGCAGGAGGAAGGACGGACTAGTGTTGTAACTGCAAATAGTTTCAGACATGAGAACAGTGCTTACTCACACCTAACTGGTGTCAGAAGTAACGTGAGACGGGTCAAAGAAGACACACGGTGAATAAGCGAGGATTAAGGAGTAAATGATTTATATTTGCAAATGTGATCAAGAATGTCCCGTATTGCAAAGTGCAGGACAGCTCAGTACTTTGAGGACAGGCTGACATTGTACAAAGTGAGCTTGTTGACATTACAAGTGGCCATCCATGACCACAGTAACTCACATGAATTCATCTCCAGGCATTCAGAACAGAGATGAGTCTGAAATGAGATGAGAGCAATGAGATGAATTGTGAGGATTGGAAGCATATTACTGTTGTCATTAGCCCTCTATGGCCTACACATTCTCACTCCCAACTCATCACATACTGACACTTGGGCAGGGCGTCACATTTCGAGGTGTAGGGTACCCATAGAGTGCCGTTTTTCAGCACAGAGATAGATGTCATTTTTTTACCATTCCGACATGGTTTAATTCCAACCTTTGCAGGGCTTCAATCCTCAATATTAGTGTCTCAGCACGTCACATCTGTCTAATCTTCTGATTTGGTCATTTTAATTGATTTTTATATTTCTAGATAAAATAGGTAGTTAAATGATTCCTTTTTGTCTGTTTAATTGATTTTACTGTCCAGCTGTAGCTGCAGTTAAGGTGAGTTATGAATGACATTCATCACATATGTGTGGCTGTGTATAAGTTGTTAACCATAGTATTTCATATCAATATTTTGATGTTGTGTTTGTTATTGATGTGATGAGTCTCCATAGGGTATTTTATTTTGAAAACTGACCGGGTCCTCTATGCACTTCGTGTAACTGACTTCCTGTCTTATCTGCAGCATCCATCACAAATAGACTCTGCATGTATTTGTACTAAAGCAGAGCGCCAAGCCAGTTCTTCTGACATGTGCCGCTTCACTTCTGGTGGAAACACGAACACTGTGTTGTGGCCACAGACGGACAACAGACACCAATGGCTCATGGCCAAGCAGCAGAATGCGATGACTGTGAGGACTTGGCAGTGAGAATGATCTCCTTGGGCAAAAATTTTTACTTTTGGAGGAAAATAAAATTGTCACCCTACTTGAGAATTTTAATTTATTGAAGACTAGCCCCTTGAGATGTAGCATCTCATTTTCAAGGGGGTCCTAAAAACACAAATGCATTTCCATGCATTTGTGTTTTTATAAAACACATACAGACAAAGCAGCAACAAATACTGCAACTAGACAAATACAATGACAACTCGCTCACCCACTCCCACTCCCACCCGCTACCCCGAACCTCAGTATTCAACCAAAAAAACAGATAAATAGGTAAGTAAAAAATAATAATACAAGTACAAATATTTTGTTGGAAAAGACGAAGTAATGCATCAATTCAAACACAAAACTCACCAAACATAAAAAAATAAGTTATTTGCAGCATAAACTAAAAAGTTTGAAACAAACACAAATGAAAAACAGAAAGTTTGTTTTAAGATAAGAAAATGGATGACTTAAAGCAACTCAAAGATTTACTTCTTGGAATCTTGGGGTCCCTGATAATATATCAATCATAAAATCTGTCTTGAAACAATCAAATGTACTTCATATGCACATGCATATTTTTTTTATCTAGTTATTTAAAATTTGACATGTATAATTGATATTGTGTCTCCACTTCCTGATAAAAGGTTAAACCCATTTCAGCCCTGCAACCCATTCATCCATTCATAGACATATCTGTTATATTTTAAATATATAGGCATTGTACTTTTCTAGTGAAAAGAAAAAATAGTAGAGGTCCCTCAACACTGACCCCAGATAAATAAATCAAGCCAGGCTTTATTTTTGCAGAATCTCTAATGGGACATGTCAATTCTAGAAAGTACTTCTGAAATTCCAATACAGATAGACACAATCCAAATGAACTAGAATGAAGTAAAGGACAGAGTAAACAGTGTGTAGCAAGTGGAGGAGGTGGAGCTTTAATGTGGTGTGGTAATGGATAGAGATGATCCAGTGATCAGTGAAATGAGCATGACCTCAGTGTGTCAGCAGATCATGTAACATGGAGCAGCTTCCAGCCAGCCTCAACTCTATTGTGTTGGACACAGCCTGCTGCTCATTGACTGTTCATGCTGAGCCTGCAGTTATTGTACGGGTTGGATCTCTCAGCACCAGTGAGGGAGGGGAGATTGGTGTTCTCTGTATTTTAATTATAGTCTTTGTCTTTATCATTTGTCTCTTAATTGACTTTGGTCCCATAATGGCAATGTTTATGGACTTCATTACGTTTTAGCTATCAGGTGGTTACAGGGATTTCTCAATGGAAGATCAAAATGAACCACCTCTCACTGGAATGACTTCACTGGGTCTTTATTGAGAGTGGACAACATGTTTCACCTGTAGCTTCTTCAGGTTCAAATACACACAGGTCACATGACCAATCATCACAGTCTACATCTTTTCATTTCTTTCTTTCCAAAGGTGAAAATAAAAAAAGGCATCAAAACAATCCTCCAAACACATGGCATTTTAATATTGCACAGAGACACAAGAATTGCCCTATTTTACCCAATTTTAACACAATGTACAACTAACTGTATAAAAAGAGCTACATTAAGACAAATCCAACAGCTGTTCCTGTACATGACTAAATGAAAAGGGTGAGTGTCAGGGGCCCCAGTGGCAAAATGACATGTCAGGATAGGTTAAAAGTAATGTTTTAACCTTAAGCAGCCATTTGGGGGAATCTGAGGGAAGACATGGTGGACATTGTGGAAGTATCCTTTGTATTAACAATGTGTCTTTACAGGGCAAACAGTGGATTGTCAGACACCACTAACCCTTAAAGGTTCAGTGTGTAATATTTAGTGACATCTAGAGGTGAAGTTGCAGATTGCATTCAACTGAATCACCCCACCACCAGCCTCTTCTTTGGTAGCTAAAATAAAAAACACCAAAGTCCTTCATTAGAGCCAGTGTTTGTTTAGTCTATTCTGGGCTTTTTAGTTGATGGGATAATAACCCTGGTCTAGTTTCTTATAGCCAATCCTGTCTCCACATTTTGTTAGTACTGGAGCCAGCACTGGAGATAGGCCTTGCATGATCCATTGTCATTCTAACTCTCTGGACAGTTTGGCTAGTTTGTATCCCTTGTGTTTATGCAAAATAGTGTTGTTTTAGTGTGGGAGAAGTTGTTTTTGTGGCACATTTGCTCATGGCAAAGCCAGTCGTGGCATTAAAATGACTAAATGCCACATGAAAAGACATGTTTATGTAGTGAGGAGGACTTTGAAAATGGTAACATGCATTGGCCAACTATTTCAGTGGCTCTGTTATTCCAGCAGAGTTCATCCTGCGTAACTGATCCACACTCAAACATAGTAAGTGATGGTAATGTACCTCAATGCTGGATGTCACCCAGTATAAAATGGAGAAAAGGAGAAGAGGAAGTCTGTTCTGACTTACTGTAGAAACATGGTGTCTCAATGTTGGACCCACTCCCACTGTAGATATGAACGAATCATTCTAAGGTGACAAAAACACAATAATTATTTTCAGTTCATTATACACTAATGAAAACATAACTATGAGCATTATAATCCATTTCTGTAAGTAGGTCCCTGAAATCTGGACCTTTAAAATTTGCTGTTCGTTCTAGTTGCTTCTCATAAATGCATAATATTAGAACATTTCCACTGCACTAATTCTCAGCACATTGTGGCTCTATGTTTCCAAAAAAAAAAAGAAAAAAGATGGAATTTCTTCTCTATGTTTCTTTGATCAGTGTAACCTGTGAGGGAAACCACACCCTCATTAAACACCCACATTAAAAGATTCCAGTACCTTCATTTCCTGGGAGGCTTTAATTTTGAAATATATGCAGGAAAAGCTGATTTGAAGGAAGAGTGGATTAAGCAAAATAAAAGTACAAAGAAGGAACTGAACTATAGTGAGAAGCAGTGACATAACTCTTAAGATGCTGTATTTATAGTTTTTACAGACTTGGCCATGGTGTTGTTTTCCAAAATACTATTTGATCTTGCCGCACAATTATTATTATTATATTCTTGTCTTTTAAAAAGAAAAAGTTAATGGTTGCAGCACACCTGTTTTTGAGATTTAGCTGTTAAATCTATTTTTAATGACAATGCAGGACATAGTGGTTTTCATGTGGGGATAATTAAAGCAGCAGCCTTGAGAGCTCAAGGATAAACACACAATTAGTGTGACAGCGGCTTCAGAGCAAAGGAAAGGAGCTGCTGATGGCTCTGACCTGGGAACCCCTGGGAGGACTTGTTCTGGTCTGGATTTGAGCACAGTTATTTTCTGGAATATTGTTCACACAAGATACAGTATTATTTCTATATGAACATGTGAGTTGTGTGTGTAAAGTAAAATTCTTTGGATGTCACTGAGCTGAGGTCATCAGTTGAGCGTCAGTAGTGGCTGGAACTGAACACCTGTTTTTCTCATTTCTCATCTCGACTTTCACATGTTATTTAGTAATACATTACAGTAATGTGATGTAGAATACTATCTGAAATGCAGTAACTATATTACAGTAGCTCATCTCAATAGCACAGTTACAGACTTATCACTGTCTTACTCATAGACGGTATATAAGTCAGATTCAGGGGTTTGTTTGTTTGAACAGCCCACACCCATGAAAAAAACACACAGTAACATATAGACACATACTGAAAATGGATAATAAATAAAATAAAATATGCCAAGGAGTTCAGTGGAATAAAAGGAATCTGTAAATAAATAGAAGATGTCAATAAATGGTTTGATAAAAATGAATCAAAGAAATAAAATCAATAAAAACTTATTTAAAAGATGAATGACAAGTGGACACCACCCATTGGTTATTGAACTGCCATTTTGAAACCAGGAGTTTGTGTTTTGGCCATCGACCGTGACTCTTGGAACCAGAAGTGACCATATTTGGACAAAAGGGAAGGTGCTGCAGGAGTGCAAGGGGTGTGATGGGTGAGCTAATGTGAAATGCAAGCTTACTGACATGGAAAAATAGTCAATTTCATCAAACATTTCCATAACAAAGTAATTTTATGGTCTTGTTAGTGTAACTTATTAACCACAACAGTCAGGAAAAAATTAATGAATAAAACAAATGAGTCCAGAATGACTCCTGAAAAAAAGAACTTCACTTAGTAATTTTAGATAGAAGTATATTGTCAATTCAATTACAGCTGTCAATCCCATATTTAACCCCATACCTGTCTGAAAACATTTGTAATTAGACAAAGTCTGTGTCATGGGGGAGGTTTTCTACACTCCTAAAACAGAGTTCACTGAAGGGGGTATAATTCTGGTTTCCTGTCACACCACTTGATATTCAAATTGCTAAAAGGTAATTATGGAATTTTTTTGCCCAATGATTCCAAAAAATAGTGCATCTTTAAATTACAGTTATTTCATATATTAAACTAGAAAGCACAGAGAACACAAACCTCCACTGAGGCAGCTAAATTACCTACAACATACTGCTCTCACTCTCAAGTCGTCCCTCTTGGACATTTATCTAAGAGAATGAATCCAGTTTCAGTCTCTGTACTATGTTGAACTGTTGCACTGAGTGACATGCATTGTTTTAGCTGGTCTATCCTTTACCAACCTTCTCCCTCTGATGTGTTCTGCTGCTGCAGTATTCAGATGAGCAGTGCATCTGGTTTCTGTGGACAAAAATGCATTCTCCCTTTTTTACCCTGCATGCCGAAGGCAACCTGGGTATTGTTTTCAATGTAGGTGTGTGTGATACATCAGTCTTTATGAAACTTGGTATGAATATGGACTGAGTGAATATCTGGAACCCTGGGGATTTAGGAGGATCTAACTGCAGAAATGGAACATAATATTCAAAATTATGTTTTCAAGATCATTGTGTTTTCATTACTGTAGAATGAGATGTCCACCGTATTGCACCACTATGTTTCTACAGTAGCTCAGAATGGACTTCTCTTCTTTTTTCCATTTTACAGCAGGTGACATCCAGCATTAAGGCACATTATTGTCACCTACTATGTTTGAGTGTGGACCAGAGTTAGTATCCCCTTAACTAAAAATGGATAAATAACAAGGGCTTTTTACAGCCACCATAGGAGAGGGTGGTGGGGTGATTCAGTGCAATCTACAACTTCACCACTAGATCTCACTAAATTTTACACACTGAACCTTTAAGAACTCATGAGATAGTGTCTGAAAATCTTCCCTGCAAAGCTCCACTGTTAATAAATCACACTTCTAGTAACTGTTAGTGTAACTGTAATGTTTCAGTGGAAACAAGTCTTTCATTTCCTGACTAGGCTTTTATTGTGATACTACATGAGCATATTGTGGAAAACACGCCTAACTCTGTATAATTCTTTTAAAGTTTCCTGGCTCAATATTTAAGAAAAAGACTGATTTGAATGACTTTTAAGTCATTTACATTCAGCATTAGTCTCTCATAGCCAGATCTTACGCCACACTTAATACTGTGTGAGCTGTGGTATTAAAATGACTAAATTCTGCAAAAGAAAATGCCACATGAAAAGATGTGTGTCTTTGTCAAAAGGTGCCATTTTCAGTGTGTAGTTGCAGCTCAGATGACATCCCGTGAAACAAACTAGTTCAGCATTACTCTTGGACTCTCTGGGCCTGAATTTGTGGCAGTTTGAACTGCTGTCTATCTGAGGGGATTGAAAACTGCCTTTATGCCTTTCATGATAATATGACTTACAGAATGCAGTAAAAAGAACTCCCAAGTCATCACATTCTGATGAGCCTTTGCCGTCCTTTCAATGGAAGGCAGCTGACTTTGTCTTTCACACAGGCAGAACACAGGCTCCTCCAGACCTTAAGCTACCAAATGAGTAGAGCTTCTATTTGTCCTCACTCACTGTGTCTGTGTGTGTACATTCACAGCAGTCTGTGGTAAAATAACACTTGGAGCTGCCAATATGTGGTCAGCCTGTTGCTACTTAATCCTGTAGAGAATGGCGCTTCATATTAGCTTCAACATCCCCTTGTCAGTAGTGTGTGTGTGTGTTGTGTGTGTGTGTGTGTGTGTGTGTGTGAGAGAGAGAGAGAGAGAGAGAGAGAGAGAGAGAGAGAGAGAGAGAGGGAGAGAGAGAAGGGAGAGCACTAGGAAAGCACTAGCAAAGTGCTTTTGCTGACGGCACTTAGCCAACTGGAAAGTTGCCAGCATGACCATGCAGCAGTATTGTTCTCTGATTACTCGCACAAGCTGTGTGTGTGTGTGTACTTGTATGGCAGTTGTTAGAACCAGTCTGGGTTTTAACCATAGAAGTGAGGACCTGACCTACAGGTCGACCTAGTGAGGATGTTTTGGCTGATGGACCTTCAAAAGGCTGTTTCAGGGTTCAGACTTGCTTTCAGGGTTACGAGTCAGGCGTTCAATATTTCAGTTCCTTTATTGTTCATGTGATTGTTATCTTTCTATAGTTTCGCACAAGATTTGGCTTGTCCATCCATCTTGCTGTCCATCTGTCCAGTTCTGGTGAATTCTTATTTTGTTGATTGTTTTGTTCGTTTTTTGTTATTCTTGTTGCTTACTTTGATCATTTTTGTTTAGTTTTGCTGCTTATTTTTGTTTGCTAAATGTAAGTTTACCTGTAAATATTGGTAATGTGTCTCACGTTGTACCACCACCAAAACTATGATTGACATTTTTTCACTGTTTTATGATGAATTTACCTCAGAATGGTGCCATTTATACTAACCAAAGAAAACCAAGACAAACCAAAGAGAAAAGGGAAAACTATAATTGATCACCACTGTCTTAACAAACAGAAATGTGTTAAACTTGGTTGCTCTTGTCGCTTTGTTTTGAATGTTTAATTTTGTAGGGATCGGACCAACAGAGTTAAAGCAGTGTTTCTGGGGAATTTAAGTCTAAGTACTAGTTCCGGTGAGAAAAGAAAGGCCAGGAGGCATTTCGAGTTCAATGTCTGTTTCCCTGAGCTGACCTGCTGACTGACAGCCTGAGAGCCACTCGAATGCCAAGCCTGCAGGTTCAGCTGAACTCAGTGTCCTTTAGCCTGCCTCAGCCTGTCTGTCTGCACACTGACTTCACACACTGAGGAAAACCAAAAACAAGACGGGTCACGCGAGACAGACAGGTTCTCCCACCCGACCCCCCTGCATGTTTATACAGCACCTAGAACGTTTTTATTTCAAGGAATAATTCAGTGTGTGTGCAGGAACTCAGCCCAATCTGTAAAGAATACAACCATGTGGAAATAAAACCAGTCCAAGAATGAACACAAATACCAGAATGCACTGTAAAGGTTTCGACCCTAAAGGTCAGTCTCTCTTAGGCTTCATGTTCAGGCATGTTCAGCACATAGGAAAATCCCCACATGTATTTTCATCGCTTCGCCTCCAATAGAGATGTGTTTAGTCTGCTACTCAGATGTGTAACAGAACAAAAAGTGGGCAGTTTTAGAACTTTACAAAAACCTATTTGTAAAGTCAGAATCAGTGTGAAAGGAAGCTGTTGCTGCTGAAAGTTGTTGTGCCTGCTTATTTACAGACGTGATAAAAATACTCACAGTCTTTCCTCCAATAGAAGTACAGATACTTGTGTAAAAATGTGCTTTGAGAAAAGTAGAAGTACTGATTCAACATCTTGTACAAAAGTACAAGCTCTGAAATGTACTCAAAGGGTAAAAGTATTTCTGCATTTTTTGCAGCTCTTCTGTGTAAAGCTACTGAACCTCATCATACTGTCTGTACTGCTGTTTGCCATTGTCTGTACACACAACACCTATTGCACTCTCTGTCCCTCCTGGAAAAGGGATCCCTCCTCTGTGGCTCTTCCTGAGGTTTCTACATTTTTCCCAGATGGGTTTTTTGGGCAGTTTTTCCTCACTCGAACCGAGGGTCTAAGGACAGAGGGTGTTGTACCT
>JAPQRN010022127.1:0-22393 GCA_037367275.1 Coranthus polyacanthus | reverse complement strand
ACACACACACACACACACACACACACACACACACACACACTCTCCCAACAGCGCACGCACGTAATTGCAATTAATACAAATGACGGCGCCGTGTGCATGTGTTCCCAAAATGTGCAGATGCTCACACACAAGTTTCAACTGGGAGAAAATCCCGCAAACCTTTCTAATCATGTCTGTCGTTTGTTTTTACAGTGGACGCTCGGCCCGACACATACCAGGTTTTACTGTCGCCATGTAAACCTGAAGACAATTCTGGAAATCAAGCAGAACATTTAGAGACGACAGAAGAAATTCTGCAGGAGAGTTCTTTTGGAACATTAGTCAGTGGGAGAGCTGCTGCTGTGTGTCTCTCTTTTTTTTTCCCTCTACTGAACTCTTCCCAGAAGGTTAGAGGAGCACGTAAGTGAAACAAGTGGAGCCCTCAGTGATTCCAGCATTCTGTCTCCCCCATCTGTGCCTACATTCTCCGCTACAGATAGGGACGTTTTGATAATTACATATAATTATAATTTCTGTGGGAGACAGATCTGCCTCTGTCTATTATTGCCAACACCTCCAACACAATAACTTCACACATTTACATATTTCTCAACAAAAGTGATATTCTTTGAACCTCAGAGACAAATCAGGAATAATTTTATGTCACATGGAGAAGAAATGTGCCCTTCAGTTCATATCTAATTAGTGATACAGTTGAATGACATGGGCAACTTTTGTGCCTACAAGCTGAATGCAGAACATTTAAAATTCATGTGGAGCTAAAAAAGACGTTTGTCTGATTGTTGCGATGAGTTTCACAGGCTGCAAGTCATTTTGTTGGTTTATGCTTACTCGTAATTTTCTGTTTTTACAGTCTTCTAGCACTTAGGCTGAGCCTCACTCATTATCACCCAGCCCAATCACAGTAACAGTCTGTGCCAGGCAAGTACTGATGCACATTAACAAAACCATATAACAGATTCAGATAACACCGTATCTATAGATTAGAGTGCCTAGAACAGGTTAAAATGGGGATTAGTCCCTGGTCCAGAGACACTAGGCTTCATTAAAAGACAGAGTTAGTTCAGAGTCACTCCTGTCTTTAATTAGTGGTGCAGTCTGTTATTTTCTTTTGATTGTGTTACAATGCCTAAAAGCACCAAATATATTAAAAAAATTACAAACAGCATACGTTTTTCCAGAAGAAAATTGCTCACAGGTTAAATAAGTGCCAACTCTGAATGTGTGTGATGCCATACTGAAATAGTCAGCCAGGAACAAACGGGACAGATAAAACTGTTTACATTTTATAAAACCCCTGGCCATACACTATTGTTCAAGTGCCATGATCAGCACAGGAATGTATAGGACTGCCATATTTTATTGTACATACAGCACTCGCTACTAATTTTTACAGTCCTTTGTTAAGTGAAACTACATCCAGTATGACAGATATTTATTCTTTTGTTCAGTGAGACATGTAGAACAGGGGAATTAAAGACTAAAAGCATGAAGATTGATGTTTTCAATTTGTCCTTTTTACAAAGCTGCAGCAATTTTAGTGCACTAGTCTAGAGAGGTGTTTTTGGGGGTCAAAGGATGAAGTCATTACACATTCGGAGTTCCTTTCTAGCGGTTACTTAAAAACATTTAGTACCATTATCACCAATAACGGAAACCTAACAACTGTTTTAACACCCTACACGAACAAAAACAAATAACAGACTCTGAATTTCAACATTAAGCATTTCTGAATGAAGCTATTGATACATCATCAATATCCAGGAGGTTGTACATGTTACTTGAGTTCTTCACATGCCATTTTAGTGGGTTAAACTGCAAAAGCGGATACAGCGTTGTAACTGCATTGACTCAACAACAGAAAATAGATCTCTTAGTCATGTAAAAATGACGCCCACCACCAATCTCAGAGTCCTCGCTGTCTCCCTGCTCTCCCTCCTTACTGCCCCACTTACCACTGCTGTGGAGACCTCTCCGTCCCCCCCTCCTCAGCACATAGACCACTCAGGGAGGCCGTTCACTGAGCAGCCCAAGACTGCCCCTAGCTCCTCTCTCCTGCTCCTTGCTATCCAGGCCAATATCCGACCAGCAGCTCTCCAAGTCAGGACCAAAACCCCTGAGAAACTTCCAGAAACCGCAGAGGGAGTTCTGGAGGCTCCTCCGAGGCCTATGCCCCAGGTCATGTTTCCCAAAAATGTGACGTCAGCAGATGCGCTCGCACCTCCCTTAGGCGCAGCCCAGGTAGCGCCTATTCGACCCCGCCTCATGGATGTATGGATGGATGTATGTCGGGGCTACTATGATGTAATGGGACACTTTGACAGCGCTTTCAACTGCTCCAAGGACACCTTCATCTATTGCTGTGGAACCTGCCACTATCGTTTCTGCTGTCCAGACCGCAACCGACAACTGGACCAGGACAACTGTAAAAACTATGACTCTCCAGACTGGGCCAAGCCACAGACAGACACCATGATTTTACCAGAGGACATGGGACCTGACCCAGACTTTGATCCCCTCAAACAGCAGAGCCACAACACGGGCTTCGTCATCGGTGGTGTGGTTGTGTTCATGGTGGCCGTAGCTGTCGGCATCAAGGTGGTGTTCAACAAGGTGCAACAGGAAGCCAACCAGAGAGATCTCAATATGCCCAGGTGAGTAATGTATTCTTTTTCATAACTTTTCACTGTCGGATTTCTTACTTTGTTCCTTTTGTGAATACTGTAATGAAATTAGGTCTTCGGGACTCCATAAATGGAACAGATTCATCATTCTGGGCTCAGAATGATGTCGTTAGTCATCAGCTGAAACATATTTGATCTTCATCGGGTAGCTGCTGCAGCATACATGGTTGCTTGATCTCTCTTGGCTTTCATCTCATATATGGCCCGTAATCTTGGCAATAAAAATGTGCATTTTGATTTTTAGGTTACATTATTGTACATTGTTGTAGACCAATATAACCATTAGCATAGTATTGTTTCTAATTCTGCGTATTTATTCACCATACACAAATATGTAAAACACAATATATTTCAAAACATAGAAGGATGCATAAGGAAACACTGTTATGCTACTTCAGTTACTATGCTGTGAATGGTTTTGCATCAACCAGTGACAAACCTTCATCCTCACATGTATGATGTATTGTCTTTTAACTCTGAATCAACGCTTTTTAAAATTAGTATGAGTATTTAACTTGTATTTTCTTTGCTTAAACTCAGAATTGAACACATTTAATCTCATATTTCCTCTTTGCTTTTGTTTATTATATCAGAGCCCTGGTTGATATGTTGCGGCACCAGTCGAGCCCCGTCCAGCAGGATGAGAGAAACAACAGTGTGGCTCTGACTGTAGGCGATGGACAGGGGACACTGGGGAGACCTCCAAAAAATCTTTATGCTCCAGGACTACCCAGCAAGGACAACAGATGTGAGGCTCTAGGGATTTTCCATCACGCCATTCTTTCTATGCAGAGGCTATATGTAATTTTTTTTTTTTTGTTCCATCACCACCAGATAAAAATAAGAATTCAAAATGATTTGCAGCATCAGTAATTTCCTTGCACTGATAAAAAAATAAATCAGGCCTCTTCTACAAAATACGAGTAGTTAAATGTACATGAATGTGGACATAAGGGCCTTTAAAATATGTATGCCTTAAATGATGATGTTGAGAGTCTCTTTGCATGAAAGACCATGTGAAGGTGAATTGATGCAGATAGATAAACGAGTGTGGCTACTTTCATTCTTATGTTAAAATGCTATTGAAACTTATTTGTTTTGTAAGCTGATTACCTAATGTTCTTTGACTTACAGTGGGAAATTTGCAACACAATTTCATCCACTCATCAGGATCCAGTCCCAAACACACCGCAACTATCGGTAAGGCAGCTGGCTCCTGTGTAAATTACATGTAATCACCACTATGCTTCATTTACTTCATTCAATTTGGTTTTAAGCTCAAAAGTAGACTCATTCATCACAACAATAACAATGATTATCATAGCTTTGGTTGCTTGTGCTAGTGTTGAAAGCAAGTTAAATTTCTGTCTGTTCCAGTGAATGTTAGCAGATTCAAACACTGCTACATGCAGTGCGCTATATCCAGAGGAGCAAATCTCATTTAACACACGGTGGTTTTCTCCCTGTGGTATCCGTAGAACGTACACCTCGAATGAACAATGCTCAGCTGGCAGCTGGAGGCACCCTGCTCTCCAGTAAACACAACAACACCAAATCTCAGCCCTCCTTCCACCATTCCCTGCACAACCTGGCTCAGCTGCCTCCCTCCTATGAGAGTGCCACCAAGCCAGAGCTGAACAGATACTCCTCACTGAAACGCCTCGGTAAGTACCATCATTTTTAGAAACAACGACAAATGTCTGCCCTTCACTCCCTGTACAGTACAGTGTATGCAGTTGTTTCATGAGCGCTAAAACACGATGACACTCTTGGCACCTCCGCATAAAGTGCAGGATGCATCATTATGTGCTGATGGTATTTACTGTGTTGATAAACAATTCAGAGAACTTTTGTTTGGCTTCCAGAAAAAGGTCTTGATGAGTACTCGTCTGGTTACTGCACCACCAAGCGCCGGCCTCACACAGCCCAGCCGGCCCTCCAGTCCTCTCAGCACCACCTCCACTGGGGTGGAGACTACACCCTCAGTGGGCGAGGAACCCTTCCCAGGCATGCAGTTCGTCCCTGGATCCCGCCGCCGCCATCTGGCATGCCTGCCTCACCCACTCCCAATCCTTACCCCCTGGATCCACCAGAGCCCCAGTACAACCCCAACTACGACACTCTCTCCAAACCCCCGAGGAAAGTCAAGTCCACCGATCAGCTGCTCAACATGGGCGATGTTCCTGGCAACACAGGGACCCTCTCCCGGCTGTCCAAGAACCAGCAACATCAGTACTACAAAGCCATGGCTGCCTCCAATAAGAACTCGAACACGCAAACCCTCACCCGGAAGACCCAGGACAGGCAGAGAGAGGAAAGACAGGAACGGCTTCTCATGTCCCCAGACCATTTGGAGGAGAGGATGGGTGGGATGGGGGTCGTAGATCCATATGCCCACACACCAGGGGGGATGGTCCCCACGCTGCCTCGCCAACAGAAGGCCCAGTCCCAGCAGAACGTCTGTGCCACGCCTTCCCTAGACCGTCACCACATGATCAAGATGAACTCTCACCCCACGTCCGGAAGAGAACAAGAGAGGAACACGGCCATGACGGGGCACATGAGTGGGGGAATGGGCTGGGCGGGGGAGATGCCCGGGGCGGGGGTTGTCATGGGAACGGGAACGCTAGGGGGCCACAGTGCGAGGAGGATGGCTTTTGCAGCGAAAAGGCAGAACACCATTGAGCAGCTACATTTCATACCAGGAGGGGGTGGTGGGGGGTCCGCAGGAAGTGGGGGAGGCAGGCAGGAGATCAGGACAGGGAGTAAAAACGAGGTGACAGTGTGAGGTTTGTGCCTAATGTAGAGTTTACCCCTCAACGGGAATAGATCACCCTTCTGCATTTAACTCTTAGATATACAACTATAAGAAACAAAGCTAGAATATAAGTATAAACTATAGTAAAAGTATAAGTGTTTAGGCTATTCAAATTAGTGTCATGTTTAATTCTATAGCTTAAATATAACTACTTCTAAAATTATTATAGGTCTATTGTGGGGAATATCTGTTCCAATTATGTGATAGCCTACATCAGCCATGTTTTGTAACCGAATTTGCCATATTGCCATAAACAGCAGTGCCATTACTTGTAAAGAAAGACTGACTGGAAAGGGTGAAACAAAACCAACAGAAGTGTCGTTCATAATTTACTTTTTATATGTTTTTTTTCAAAAAGTACTCAGGAGCCATATTAGATAGGAAACCAGACGATATCAAAAAAGAGGAGGTCTCTGAAGAGGAGGACTGTGTGGATTACTGTATCAAAGAAATGAATAGAGAATTGAGCCAACTACCTGCTGGACTGTCGAACTGCTTAACTCTTGCCAACGCTGATGTATTAAACTGAATCTCACGGGTGAACAGCTGTGAACAGGAGATGTGACACTGCTGAACCAACCTCATCCTGACACAAGGAGACAGAACTGATTTTCTTTGCTTCCTTTGTAACTAAATGGACGAGGTTTCTGACTGGGACACAACAGCCTGACACTGTTGGCAGGACTCTGCACCCGCCTTATACCGCGGACATACCCACATTACCAATCTGATGCCTGGGTTGCCTAACTTTTCCATGTGACCTTAGCTTAAATCCCCAGAGGAAATAACTCTGATCACTGTTACACTACAGGAGTGTAAGCTGATAATAAGTTGTGCTGTAGGTGAGTGTTCCCTAATGTTCCCACTGATAGATCAGGACCTAAATGTAAAAACAACGGGCTACCAAATAAACCAGAGCCATCGATATTACAAAAAAAACCTTTGAGTCGAGCGGTAACAGAACAGACGTTCAGTTTAAAGGCAACTTGCTTTGATGTAGGTTGTGTATGAAGAGCAAAAGGTTTTTTTCCTTTTTCTACAGAGCACAAATGAATAGATCATGAAGCAGAGGTTGCACTTAAACAACTGTCCTTCAAAGCCATTTAAGGAGATACAAAGAAAATACCACAGAGGAAGCTGGTCTGACAATCACCATTTTATTATTCTCACCAGGTGACAAATTATACAAGTCAAGTGATATTTTGTACAGTCAAACGATTGGCTTCAGAGCAAAGCCGAAACCTCTGAGTCAGGAGAGAGGGCAACCAGAGGCCTTCTCCTGTGTGGCTCCGTTTGCCGCAAGAGACTTGGATGGTTAGGAAGCCCTTCCCATCCTCAGACGAAGACCTTGCTGTATCATAACGCACTTCAGCCAGTATGAGTAAAAAAAAAAACAAAAAAAAGAAAAGAGAAAAAAAAAATCTTCATCAATAACAACGCTTATCAATACTAAGGGCTATCCTATCTTATATACTGTAGTATGTGATATCTGTGGTCCATATAAAATGCTATCTCTTTCTCTTGATTTTGTGTTGATATTGTCATGATGTATTAAGTATTAATGTGTACAAAAAACAAGAGCAATTTAAGCACAGTTCCAAGAGAAAAACAGAGACAAAACTTTGCACAAATCTATCCCCTGATATTTGCACCAGATACAAACATACTTTGTATCGTGTCCTTAAGGTTTACATTCTGTAAAAGCACGGCTGAAAAATGTGACTGATCAATGGAAGGTATTGTATTGAGAGAAGATTTTTTTTTTTTTTTCATCGACAGGAAAAAAAAACCCGACAAGACATCAGAGGTAATTGCGCGGATCAAAGAAGGAATTGTTACTGCTCGGTTTTTGTTCAGTCATGTGACAGGATACAGAGATGAAATGCTGATAATTCAGAAACACAGATTTTATTTGGACAATCTTCCTATACACAGTGCTAAATGTAGTTGTTATGAATATGATGGAGTGTTATTATTAATAATTATTATAACTGTTATGGTTATTATTAACAATTATCTTATGATGTGATGTTCTTTTACTTGGTGGGATTTAAGTGTTTATTGTTTTTAGATAACTAGCATTCTCATGACTAGCTGGTTTTTCATACATCTGGTCATAAATTCAAGTTTTTAAAAACATTCCAAATCTTGATGCATGCCAGCTCCATTTCTTTGAGAGGCATTTACAGTATATCTGGATTTAAGGTCATTGACGCCACTTTTCCAGCTGTTTGTACCGTGCCTAGACATCGGCCTTACGACTTCTTGATCTCAAGCGATTACTTAGGTTTCCACACTGGTACAAAACATCTATTGAAAAAATCGGCAGCCTTCTAAACGTATGTGCTGATGACAGTCTTATAAAAGCCAGTGAGGGATAGGTGGGTTTGGGACGGGCCTGAAGATATTAATGCCACCAGACTAGAAACAGTCTGTTGTCTTCGCTGCAGCAGCCTGACCCAAAAACGTAGGGGTTGTACACACTAAACCTATAATGCCATAATGTATGTGTGTTCGGATGAATGTTTATTACACAGGTTGAAGGAAAGACAGAGGTCTGATGGAAACCTGAATGCTTTGATTACAGTGTATTTTTCAGGGAAATAGGACTGATGACATACAGTAGTATTAGATTTTTTTAATAGAACCACAAAAGGTCTGTAGCAAAGTCTGTAATATCTCACAAGCCATATTCATCTAAACTCATTATCACAATTTTATAAATGGTTAATCTAATTTGTGCAAGTATTGTATTTTGTATAGCTAGTACAATCAGAATATTTTGAGTGGTCTCTTCGACATTAATTTGAGGATTCAACAAATTATGTGTTAGTATTTAATGAATTGTACAGTGCCAAACTCATAACATTTTGTTGTCTTTCTATTGTCAAAGCCTCCTACATGGCTACAGGGGTATTTTCTTTTTCACAATTAAGAACTACTATAAGGGCAAGTAAGCTAAAACAAAAAAAAAAAGCCAGTTTTCAGAAAGAAATGAATGAATATGGTGTGTGTTTTTACCATTATGAATTCATTTAGAGCGAGGATGGTTAATGGTCACACGAATGCTTGTAAAGCGTTGTTAACAGTAAATTGTACGGACAGGGCCAGTGTCCACTAATGAAATTCATGGATTTATTTTCATGCCTATAAATTTAAAAACAACCCTTTTGTTATTATTCAATGCATTATTCCCCTTGGATACAACAGTGACTTACAAAGAATTTGTATAATAAAGTTAGTGGGAAAAACGTTTTGTCATTCATTACTGCATGCGCATTTTCTTTGTGTAAATGCTCTCGTACGGTGTTTTTATTTTCATTTTTAACTACAGCGTAAACACTATTCTCTGACGACATCAGGTATGGTTTAATATATTTAACTGAGACACATGAACGGTTAACTCACTTACAGCCTCTGCAGTTGAGAGCAGACGCACCAAGCTTATCAATATTTCCAAAAGAAGCACTCCCTCATACAAAATAATGCAAATTTCAACCGTCTAAGTATAAAAGATTCCTCAGTCTTTATGTTTCTCGCAGTCTTTCAAAAGCAAGCCCCATTTTACCTTGCAAAATTATAAACTGGTTGATAAGCTTTAATATTAGTCTTTATTCATTTCTGAGGGAAGATTTGTTTCCAATTTGACAGAAATGGATCAAAGTGAGGAACATACTCAAGAGGCAACTTGTAAGAAGATGGTTTATAACAAAAAGTCAAACAATATCTATATGTCTTGAGGATGTCTTGAGTAATTTGATATGTAATCTGTGTAAAAACCAATGAAGATAGATGACCATTTGGGTCAGAGTCCACTTTATTCTGGCCCCTTCTGAAAGAATTGACCTTTTTTTATTAACTTTTTCCAGAAAAAGAAAATCGGCAAAGACCGTCCCAGCAGAACAGATCAATTTAAAATCAATTCCACATGACTCCATGTTTTTGATAATTGCCAATTACTTCCTATCTGTGTAATGACCTGTGGTGGGAGAAAGTACATATTTTTTAGCGCAACGTATTTTCCAACATATGTCAGACCATCTCACGTAGTCAAGTGCGTTGAGCCACGGAGACCAGTGGACGAAATGTCATAAAAGTGAGATTCTAAAAATAATCACAAGACAATTTAATCTTTTATGAGGGGTCAAACCAGACACAACAGCTCTATATTAACAAAGTGCCTTTTATCCTAAAGTAGGTTAGTAAGCACACACACAGTGAGCCTTTGATTAAATCCCACATCACTGGGCTCTGAGATGTTGTATAATCCACACTAAGGCTATACGGGGCCAGTGGGAGTGCATAACTGTTTTTTAATGAAAAGAACAAGGAGGGAAATTTACTTCATATAATTCAGAGCTCTAAACCATCAGAGTGCAGAGTTATATCATGCTGTAGACGCTTTGCAGTGAGGTAACGGCTGTGGAGCTCATATTCAAACCCTCCTGCGAATACATTTATTGCACGGAGATGTATGAAGGCTTCGATGAAAGAGCGGACAACGGCAATGTGCTTATATCACAATATTTTTTACTGGAGGTGCGCAAAGGGCACAAAAAAAAAAAATTATTATGTTGGGTTTACATACTGGCAGCAGCATCTGATGCGTTACAATTGTTGTAATGTTCACATTTCACCAGCAGGAGGTTCAACGTCTGCAGATACAGGACAAAGTGTAGAGAGGCCTTTACTCACAATGTCACATAATATGAAATCTTTTGCCGCTCACATACACAGGTAGGTAATAATGTGCAGAGTGTACTGAAGAACGCAGAACAAATCAAATGGCACTAGCTGGATTACTTGCCCACACAATTTGCATATCATCAGCAGCTACATTGTGTATCTGCTTGGCAGGGTGACAGAAATTTTGCACTAATAATGCGCAGCTCACCAACATATGAGACACAGTTTATGAACATCTACAGAGTTGAGAAAGACTGCAGATTTTAGGAAATCCCAAGTGCTATTTAAATTGCAAATGCACATGATTCACATGCATGAATCAGAAGCTGATTCAGACATGTATGGCCTCCGATGGTCCGCAGCCAAAGATTTTGTGTCCTCTGCGCTCTGTGAAAAATGATTAGCATCCTAACCCTGGCATGATTAACAGAGAGGAACAGAGCTACAATTATTCATATCTCTGTGATTCAAGCCATTTAATCAAATTATGGATGGATATCGCGATACAATGATTTACCTAAAGGTCTCCATCACCTTTCTTGCAGCTTTTGAAGAACATAATTCATATCCGAGATATTTTTTTGATGCGTCATCGGTGCCTTTAATCGACCTCTTGCAGTTGTTTTTCAGCTTGTAAAGCTCAGAGGGTTTTAATCGTGACTGAAAGGCTAGTGATGCACAAAATTAACAACTTTATGTGAAGGCTAGTTCAATAGCTATTATACTATACCTTGTATAATAAAAACAGACAACGAGGAGAATTATATGTGGGTTAGAATTTCTATTGCGCATCTTATCAGAATAAAATGTATTTTGATAGTTATGTTTATTTCAATTGTTAATGATGAACTGACTTCCCTATACATGATATACACCCTATTTCATAATTGTCCCTGATTGCTGAATGCTGATTGAGAAAATGTAATATATTACATGTTATATGTAGATCATAATAAAAAATGTTTTAGTCTATAATACATTACTGCACAGTATAATTCAGTGAATAGCCTGTAACTCCAATCAATAAGATGTTAAATCGCTAAAAGGGAATTTCTAAAAAGAGTTTAAGAGGCAGAGTAACAAATTGCTAAACTATTTTATTTCTTTTTTTAACTTCTAGTGTACTTCCAGGGGAGGCCTGTGATATTAATAATGCTTGTGTTTAGTAGGCCTTTAAGGTATGTGTAGCCTGGGGAAAAGACATCAGAGACTGGATGACGCACGATTCAATCAATCAAAGGACCGTGGAGTGGGTAGCCTGCTCATTAACTGAGAATTCAACCTTTTTGGAACAACATCCCCGTCTGAACTCAACATGTAACCAAACGGCGAAAGCGCTGAGCCCAAAACAACCATCCGTTGAGCCCCGCTGGTGCTACCCGGAAATATTACAAGGGCCGGAAAGGACCAATGTTAAGGGAGCACACGTCACTCACTTTTACCTAAAAATATTATCACCGTCCATCCAAATTTTCTCGGCCGTCGAAATCTTTAGTAATAGCTCCCTACCAGCGCAAACGGTCGAAATTAAATGGCGAAGGGGCGGCTGCGGTGTCCATCGGAGTTGAAATCTTGGGGGAGCGGTGTTCGCCTTCACCCAGCTCAGCATCAGTGAAAATGGCTCTGGCTAACGACTGGAAAACAGCACGCAGAAATGGAAGCGGACGATAGCTAGCTAGGCAGTTAGAAGAAGGCGTGACAGGCCTCATCCATCTGCAACTGTGCTCTGCAACTGGATGCGTAGGTAAACATTTGCCGAATATAGGTTACGCAGATGTATATGCTAGCGCTAGCAACATAATGTTAACGGTTGTCTGCATGCTTTTAATATTGTGGTGTGGAAAGACGGCTAACGTTAGCAACGGTGCTTATGTGGTTTTGTAGACTGCGTGTGGCACCAAATAGCTAAACACGCCGAGGCAGTGTAAAATGGGATGCTAAGGAGAACCGTGAAGTTTTGCATGCAAGCGCGTCCAATGTTTTCTTTTTTCCTCCAAATGTTAGCCAATACTGTTTCAGTCTGCCTCCTCAAGTGCATCCGTTATTACATGCGTCCGTAACGCGCTGCTAATGTTTACACTGTGCAGTCGGAATAATACTGGTGTTAATTATAACGTTCTGCCCTTTATTCACAGGAGTGCCGATTTACATTAAAATGAGAGGCAGTCAAATATGCTGTAGATTATCTCCCTCATCTGCCGGGGAATCAGACTCTCCTGTAGGTTCATCACATCGATTAGAGGAAACGGTAAGAAAGGAAGAGGTGAGCAAAAAAAAAATGAAGCTTCACTGGGCGAACCATTAGTATTTAGGAACTTTTTAATCCAAATAACTGAACTTTATGCAGTATAAGTATTATGCGGAGTTTCTAAATACTTTGAAGAGTGATGCATTTATTTATTTAATTTGCCAAATTAGGAATTTATTACAATCAAGCACCATTATGCAACAGTTAAAATGTTTGTTCTCCGCTTTCTGTTACAGAGAACTAACGCTAGTTTTAAGTGGATTTCTATTATTTATCCTGTAATTGTCTGTAACTGGAGTGGGACTAGCATAACTACATGCTAGTACCTAGTATGTGACCATTTAATGCATACAGTGACTGTGCTAAATAAATAAATAAATAAATATGTATATATTCCTCAATCATTTCACAAGAACTATAAGCCATTTTGAGTATGTGCGGTGTAACCTATCAAGAGTACTACACCGCAACTGATATTTTTCTTGGCTTTTTTGCATTCTTTTCATTGGTCAGTACTTGATAGAAAGATTGCAAACAGAACTGTTACATAAATGACTAGTAAGTTATCCAGTGCTGTCTGATGTGTTTTTTTTTCCATGCGACTCTGTCATACCAGTCTCTATTCTGCCTGAACGTGTTCCACAATAAACATTTGGCATTTGCAGAGATTGCCACAGATGCTCTATAAATGCTGTATAATTCTCAACTGAGTGGAAAAAATACAGTATGAGATTCATCTAGAACTCCTTCACAATGTAAGGGTTAAACTGGTAGGTAGGCCAGTGTATAACAAAACAATATAATAATATAAGTTCACATTCATAATATAATAAAATTTGGTAACAATCTCTGAAGTAGCTCTGTTAAATTAGTATCCCTTTTCTCCTTTAACTACTAACTTGTCTTGCTAGAAACTACAAGCACAGACCTAGAGAATTTTAACAGTAACATCGTAAATATGAATCTACATCATTCAGATAGTGCTGTAAATCGGAAAAACCACCTCAACTTAAATTGTTGTGATCTATTCGTCGCCTGATGAAGACCAGATATTTTGACATTTTGTACTTACTGTACACTGGTGTATAGCTTAGACAGACAGGCAGGCTAAATGGCATTTAACTGTTTATACCCTGTGATTAAATTATAAATAAATCGCGCACATACATAAATCATTTATGAATAAGGCCAACTACAGTAGAAAGAATATTTTGCTAAACGAACTATGACCTCACAAGTGTCTTTTATTATTGTCTTGTAGTCAGCATGTTCATTTTGATTTTGCAACACTGAAATGCATTCATATAAATGATGATTCTGCCAATCCTGGCCCTCTGTATATGTATGTCTATGTCTTCTAGTTTTGCAATACAGACTTAAAAGCATTTATATGTCTATGCAGTTTACTTAAATTAATTGTGCACCTGACATTTTATTCAGAAACATATTTCTTCTCCTATGTGTTAACTTTTTCTCTCTGGTATCTCTCTTAATTTTATTTTTTCAACTATAGGAACTTCTTGGCTCAACACAGATGAGGAACTTTGCTTAGAAGGAGAATATCAACGCAGTAACTGACAGAAAACAAGAAGATGCCATTTAAACTGCTTCTCATTTAAACTATTATAAGCAATTTGAAAATTAGGTGGAACCCACCTACCTGTCAAAAAGGCACTTATCCTTTGATCATAAACTCATCTCCCCGGCTACCCCACTCCTTTTTTATGTTGAGTGTGGGCAGTGGATAATCGAGAGGGAGTAGCAGCAGTAAAGTATACAATCTGACAAGACAAACTTTTGATTCAAGCTGACATTTAAGTAGTTTTGGAATAAAACGGTAGCATAACCTCATCCTTGGGGTAAAGTTTGTCTTTGGCAAGCCACTGGTGGGATTATTTTTTGCCGCTCCTAGCGCTGGAGGTTTGGCTCCTGTACCCCATGTGCCAGTGAGTGGGAAATGTTCCAATTTGGAAAATACAATTTGGACATTATAGAGATGTTAAGTGGGCATCAGGCCCACCAGTTCAAAGGCCTTGGTTTAGATCGACAACTACAGCATCAACAGCAAGTGCAACTTCACCAGCATCAACTCCAGCAGCAGCAGCAGCAGCAGGCTGAGTCTTCTGGAGCTCTTCTGTCTGGACTTGGCTTGGGCCCCCTGCAGGGGTCTAGAGGTAACGCCTTTTCTGATTCTGCCTCCATTTTTGCCAAGATGAGTGCCCCTCCTCCCCCACCTTTACAACAACAACCTTCCTCATCTCAGAGCTCTCGTTCAAAGTCAAGCAAGATGAGCAGCAGCAGCTCAAGCCATTCTTCAGGCTACCCACAGTTCCTGCGCTCTTTCCACCCGTCTGAGGCAGCACTAGCACAGGAGCAGTTACACCCAAGTGTAGGCCGCTTTGAGCACTTTGCTGGGGGAAGTAGCAGTAGTGGGAGTGCTGGGGGATTAGGAGGATTAGTAACATCAGCACCTCCACCTCCTCCTCCTCTGCATCCCGGCCTCTCTGTACCCCAGGCATCACCCGGCCCCTCCTCTTCTTCTCCTTCCCCTTCAACCTCTGTGGCCACCACTAACAACCCTTCTAGTAGCAGTGCAGTCAGTTCATTGGGACACCAGTTGGTTGGGGCCCAGTCTGATGCACGGAGCCTTCACCAACAGTTTAGTTGCATGTTAGCTGCTAATCAGTATTTTCTATCCGGGGTGCCTGCTAATGCTAGTTTAGAGCAATTCCTCGTGCAACAGGGAACGCATAACCACTTAGGAATTGGCTTAAGTCAGACAGGTGGGGAACCTAGTACTAGCCTTGCACCACCTCCCGCTTTGCATTCTTCTCACTCACATGGCCACTCCACTCCCCAGCCTCAGCAGGCTCCACAGCAGCCGCCCCAGCAGCAACAGCTTCCACCTCATACCCTATCTCATCCTCATCCTCATTCTCATCCTCACCATCCTCTCCACCCAGGCTCTCAGCCCTCGTCTCTGGGTGGCTTTGACTTCCAGGGCATCCCTGTCCTCTCATCAAATCAGATAGCTTCTCTAATGCAACAGGAAGCAGGTTTGCCCCTCCCCTTGCCGCTCCATTTATCTTTATCAAAGGATGATGGTAAAGGGGAAAGCAGTGGAGGTGGAAGTAGTAGCAGTAGTAGCAGCAGTAGTAGGAGGAAGAAGGCAATGGCTGGCTATTTGCCGCAGAGAAAATCTGAAAGCAGCAGTAGTGGCAGCAGCCATGGGCACAATAGTCATAGTGGTAATCCTAGCACTAATAGTAATGGAGGAGGGCTTAGTCATGGTCAGCCCCCAGCTTTAATTGGGAGTGGGGTTGGTATGTCAAATATGGGGGGCGACCCATCATCCCTTCTTGCCTCATCATCTTCATCCTCATCAGTAGTTTCTTCCTCCTCCTCCTCTGCTCCCTCTTCCACTGCTGCCTCAGTACTGGTTACTAATGATTCTCACCTTTCTAAATCTGATAACCAGAGCTCAATGCAACCCAACCCCACAGAGTCTGATACAGAGCCCGTATATAGCTGTGGAGAGTGTGGCAAAAGCTTCCCTCACCTTTCAAGCCTTCGCAGGCATTTGCGCATGCATGAACCAACCACAGCAGGTACTAGCAATACTGCCACTACTGGCCCAAACCCCATACACATAAAAACACAGTCTGACCCAAGCCTTCCCCATTCGACCCAAGAAACTCCCCAACCCTCATCTAATTCCTGTCCTAGCCCAGACAAAATATTTCATTGCCCTGAATGTGGCAAAGGCTTTAAGAAAAAAGGGCACCTCCTGCAACATGGGGTAATACACTCTTCAGCCCGCCCATATGGCTGCTCCACCTGCTCTCGGGCTTTTAATCGTAGAGAGTCACTGACACGCCATGAGAAGATACATGAGGAAAAGCCATTCCGATGTCCTGCCTGTGGTCGTGCCTTCCGTGAGAGCACATCTCTACTGAACCATGCTGCCTCAGGCACCTGCGGCAAGCCAGGTAGGGGACCCAAACAACGGGGCAGCAAGACAGGAACTGATGGTGAGGACAGAGTCGTGGGAGGGGGTGGAGGAGGTAATGGAGGAGGGGGAACTTATCAAAGCAATAGAGGGGTAATTTATGGGAAAACTGAGGAAGAAGATGGTGTAATCATTGTTGGGGAAGGAGAACCAAAATCAGGTTTAGGATGTGATGGTCTTTTTCAATCTGGAAGGGGAGGGAATTCAAATGACAGGGACAGAACAGATGGTAAATACCCCACTGACTACTCTCGGAATCGTTACACAGGCTACCATGATGATCACCGTTCTCAAGGTAATCCATCTCCATGCTACTCTGGTGCCTCCCCCTGTGGAAGTGGGATGGCGGGCCCAGCTCTGAGAAAGGCACCCTTGGCCCCAACACTGCATCCACACTCTCAGAGCCACAACCAGCACCACCATCCGCAGCAACAGCCCCACCTGCCCCTTTCTTCTCTTCTGGATGACTCAGAGGATGACGTTACTAGCTCTGTAAATAATGCAATCTCTGCTATAACAGCAGCTAGTAACAGTGGAAGTAGAGGGGATGATAGGGGAGACATCATAGGAGGTCTTCTAGGGGGTCTTGGTTTAGGTCCTCTGGGCTCACCCTCATCAACATCTGCTATGGATAAGAATTACAGAGGTGGTGGGAACCAAGAGGCTATGAGCAGCAACCCACAGAATACTGCGGGTAAACCTAAACGTCCCCGCAAACCCAGGGCTAAGAAAGATCCAGCAGCTGGTGGACAGCCCCCCAAACGTAGGCAATACACCCCAAGAATGGGGCCCAGTGGCCTCCCACGCACTCACCTCTGCAGTGTCTGCGGTAAGGGATTTGCACGCCGCGAGACCCTCCGCAGGCATGACCGCATCCATACTGGAGAAAAGCCCCACCACTGCACTGTTTGTGGAAAGTATTTCAGAGAGGCTTTTCACCTGAGCAAGCATCAAACAGTCCACTCTGGGGCAAAGAATTATAAATGCAGCATTTGTGGGAAAGAGTTTGGTTACTCCCAGAGCCTCCGGAGACATAGTAAACTCCACCAGAAAGGGGAGATTGAAGAGGTGCCTGCAACACCAGCTGCGGAGAACCTTAACAGCTTTAACCCAAACCCTCAATGTAGCGTGGCCCAAGACAGGAGCCAGAACCAAGCACCAAGCACCTCCTCCTATTACACCTACTCTCAAGACGTCAAGCCTCAAGACACCAATCCACAGCCACAACCCCCACCCCCGCCACCACCCCAGCCACACCCCCCACCTCCACCTCGTCTTTACACCTGTGCTATATGTTGGAAGTCGTTCCGCCATCACTTCCATCTGACCGCCCATCACCAAACGGTTCATGAAGGTGGGGGTGAAAAGCTCTTCTGCTGCGAGGTGTGTGGCAAAGCTTTTGCTTATTCTAACAGCCTCACCCGACATAGGCAATCACAGCATGGGATGACCCGCACTGAACCGCCAAACCCTCAAGAAGGCAGCAGTGGGTCTGGAGACAACAGAAGTACAAGTGATGTTAATCAGTCAGCATCAGAAAGTGAGGCTGCTACAAATGCCTTGTTACAGATGGCTCCTTCCACAGAAGCACATGGAGGGCAGAGTCTTAGTGTTGTCACTCATAGCCATCAGCAGCCACCCCCACAACCACCAGCTGGTTACTCTCCCCTGTTTTATGATGCTGCAGCTGCCCAGTCTTCAGCCTCTAATGCCCCAACATATTCACAGCCTCTGCCTCCAAACTCTACAATCATGCCGCCCCAGCACCCCCATTCCCCAGCCGGGGTGAAAGGAGAGCACATATATCCTGCTGGATCCCGTAGTCGCACGCTTCACACCACAGCCCCGTTCCAGCCCCTAACGGAACTGCCCTCCACTGAACATCATCATCTGCATCACCATCATCATCAATCCCACCATCATCCTCATCATCTGTCAGATATCCAGTCGCACCACCATGTTGACTGCAGCATCCAGTTATCACATGATGAAATGAGACGACACAAGAAGAAAAAAAAAAAGTCCGACAGGAGAGAGTGGAGGGAATCTAAATGGGAATCCCAAGACTTAGTCAGATTTGATGGAAGCAAAAGGAAAAGAAAGATAAGTTGTACAATAAGAGGGCAGCTGAATAAAAAACAAGGCTCTCTTCGCCTGACGATTCGGCGAGGAGGAGGATCAGGTGATTGTGGGTACAAGCTTGTCAACACCGGGGGAATGAAAGTGCAGATCCTGTCATCTCTTAAAGTCCCTGTGAAACGATTTGGCTGCCCTATATGCCCCAGCTCTGTGTTTTCTCGCAAAGCGGGACTACTAGTCCACATGGCAGTTAAACACCCACAGAAAGCCTTGACCACTCAGGAGCGACTAAGATGCAGTGTATGTGGAAAACAGTCTCACAGGCCTTTGGCAGCCTTTATCCATCGGGCTGCCCATCGTGCCAGAGGGACTTTCTCCTGCCGCCGCTGCTCCGCTCGCTTCTGGAATGCTATACTTCTTCACAGGCACAAGGTGTCCTGCCGCCGCAGGGCTAAAGGACTGCAGCGAGGCGATGCCAAGAGGCTGAAGCTTTCAAAGAGACCAGGAGAGAGACCGAGCCGAGAGGGTCAGGGTGAGATGCCATTCCTACAGGGACCATACAGATACTGAGCATCCTGGTATCTGAAAAGAGTGGCATACAGGAGGGATATTTCAGTTCTGTAAACAGAAGGTGAGAAAAAAAAGGGACTTGAAAAGGCATTTGCTGCCTTCAGAAGAATTTGCCTGTTGTCTCTGTTGACATCTACTTTGCTGACTATTAGAATGAGTGTGTTAACAACTACTGTAGAAAATCCTATAAAATATCACCAGAAATTCTTCCAGATTATATTGGAAGATGTTTCAAAGACGTGACTGTTTCCATAGGATCATTAACCCCTTAAGTGCATTGACACTATGCTTGGCTGACACTGTGCAGTTACTAGACAAGTTTAGGTGAAATGACCTGCTAATGTATCTCTTCCCCATATCCTAACTAGAATTCCTGCTACACCTCTTGCTGTATGATAAACGTCTCTGCTGTGTATTTTGTCTTGTTGTTGTTCACTTAGAGGCTCTGAGGATTTTTTTAAAATGTAAAGTGCATTTATTAGGAGTAGGGACTTGGGGACAAAACATTTGTTGATAGTTTGTCAGTGCATGTTTGTTCTCTGGTCAAGTTTTTTGCCGAGGTTGTGAATCAATCCTACAGTATGTGATGGTTTATTCAGTATATCCCCAGAAGTTTGTAGTGTAAACTTGATTTGAAAGTTGCTCTATATTCCCTAGTGATTTAATCACATATAGATACAATGTTAAAGTTGCTGATAATTAGCAGTACAAGGAACCCTCTCCTGCCAAAATGAAGAAACTTACAAAAAGCCTTGCTTATTATTTTCACTTCATTTATTTGAGATACTCTTAGCTTTTATACCAAGAGATTGAAAACAGGTTAAACAAGTGGACTGTAACACATGTTTATCTCATGTTATTTGTATGCTCTTTTAGCAGTGATTATTTCTACAGTACTTCACGGTGTGTTTAAAAACAAGGACCTATTATAGAAACAAATGTAATATTTCATGTATTTATGTGTGTAACCCAATCAGTCTTCGCACCAATCTCATACTTAACCCCTTCTACCTTTTACTTTTTGCTGAGTTGCAATCATATTCTTACTGTCTAGCCTTTTGTTTTTTTTTTTCTTCTAAAGAAAACTGTTTTAAGTACATCTTGTCACTTTATTTACATATGAAATGTTCATACCCCTGTCAAGCCTTGTTTTTTCTTCTAAAGAAAAAATGATAGTTTTAGTAGATTTCTATCACATTTATTTACTGAAAAGTCATTAGTTGATTATATTTCAGCAGTGAATAAACCTTAAGTGTAATCATTTGTTTTTCTTTCATTTCTTGTTCATAGCTACATCCTGCACCGTCAAGAACATGGTACAAACCAGGCATAGTCACTAAAGTAAATAAGTCAAGAAGTAAGCTGTACCAAAGTCAGTATAGGGGTTTCACAGTTATATTTAGCTTTTTGTCCTTTTGTGCATTTTATATCACTTTGTGTATTAAATAGATTTCAGGATGTAGATGATATACCAAGAAATTTCATTAAAGTTTTTAGGCCTGCCCTTCTCATTGGCCAGAGTACTCCCAAGTTAACAATTTTGTTTTCAGCCATTAACATTCAGATTATACTCACTAAAAATAAATGAGTAAAACTTCTCACTCTGTTCCAGCGCCACAAGGTGGCAGTAAGCAACGCATTTATACTGTTCTCTTGCCCTGGCGTGGATGAGTGTGGCAGTCACATGGATTTTACACTGACAGGGGGTGGACTGAGGCTGTTCTGTCTGTGCCTATGTGCTGTTTACTACAAGACCAATACGACACAGTAAACAGACACCGAAAACAGAGCTTCGCAGAGTGACGGTCATGACCAGTTAGATCTAGCCACATTTAAATGAAAAACTACTTGAATGTGTAGAAATTAAGGCAGTGTAATTTGGCAGTATGTTATTTTTTTTTAATGTTTTAACTATTAGTTAATTGCCTAAATGTGCTTATTGCAAAAATCTTGTGATGGTGTAGGTATTAAGGACTTACATATTAGAAGAAACTAAACTGTCTTTTCATTCAGACCGATGAAAACACACTGCAAACAAGAAAGCCATATTAACTAATAATGATACCCACAGCAGTGTAAGTGGGGAGACAGGTGATTAATTTTATAGGCCTATAGGGTAACAAAACTTGCAGATGGGGTTTATAATAAAAAAAAAAAGGTGACATTTTGAAATTGAAAAGAATGGTTAAATTTTTAACAGGTCCTCCGGCTTACAGTTGACAGCACAGTAAGTTACGCACACTACTGAGAATTAATAGATATGAACTCCATATTAGGCTTTGACAGACCTAGGTCTTAATCATTTGCTCGTCTACTTTTGCATCAATCTTAAAGCGTTATTTTATAGCACAAGTCATGAAACACAAATGCAGCTTCAGTGTTGAACACGGTTGTAAACAGCATGTGTTTTGCTAAGAAGGACACAGAAATGAAAGGACAGTAATAGTAGGGACGTGTAGGCAAGAAGAAATGACTCGTCCAGCACAAAACAGAGGGAAACTGCTGCTGCGCACTGTGGTGTGCGCTGCATGTGCTCTTCAAGTGTACAGTAGACCAGACAACCCTCGCGCGTTCTGTGTTTCGAATTGGTCTCACGCGGCAGTGGCATGCACGAGGGGAATCCGAGCGGGCGGGTGTAGCCGACCTATTTCTGCCCAATAGGCGCCTGTCGTGGGCGGAACAATGAATTTCCAAAGCCAATGATTTGCCAGAGCCGCGAGCAGACTGGGGTCGTTACCGCGTGCCTGGTACACGTGAGCTGGAACAGCTATTGTACGCCGGGAGGCAACGTGCTGAAGCGTTCCTCTCGCCTGAAAAAACGGCACCCTCACGTTTTCAGTGGATTACAAGGAAACTGCAAAAGCCAGACTGCACTACCTGATTATTAGAGAAACCCGCCAATGTGTTCTAATAGAGACGAAAGTTCTGACAGCATTCGTGCGCGCAACCGAAGGGCTCATTGATGCGACACTTAGTTTTATTGAAGATGTTTGCTTCCCCTTAATCACCCTCAACTTAAAAGTGCATTCAAACCGCACCGGTGCAGTAAAAGCAAAACCAGTGGAAGTCGGTGTGTTTGTCCCTGTCAGACAAAACAAACACGTCTCCTCTCCTCGAGGTGTGGCACGAGGGTGGGTGTGTCTCATAAATAATAAGAGAGAACACAGAGATCTGGATAACGCGGCCACGCCCCTCGCGCGCCTCACTCGCTTGTTCTGTGAGGTGTGACGTCACGTGAACTGCCCGTGTCCGTTACAGCTGAGAGAGAGAGAGAGAGAGAGAGAGAGAGAGAGAGAGAG
>JAPQRN010022126.1:0-20193 GCA_037367275.1 Coranthus polyacanthus | reverse complement strand
TGTCGTCAGTTTCCACAGTCTAAGGATTTACACTAACCCTGCGCTTGGAAAATAGATGCTATAGGGGTAGACTGAGATAAGATGCCCCTATAGCCGTTTTCAGTGAAAGCTGCTTTGTCTGAGGGCTTGCGTTTTTGAAATCCTGGCCTTTTCCAGAGTCCAGGTACATTCAACTAATTGTTCTGTTGCTGCTGTTTTTGAAAATCCAACCCGCTGCCGAGTTCAGGTACCTCGGCCAAAGAGGTTGCCTTTACATTTTGTTTGTTTCTTTCTTTGTCTCTTTGTTTCTCTGTCAGCAGGATTATGCAAAAATGACCTCATTAATTTTCACGAAATTTGTTGGAAAGGTGAAGACAGAACCCATAAATTGTGGAGGATCTTTTTTTCCACTTTTTGCAACACTAACAACAACCTATTACATTATAAAGTATGCATAAAACGTAATGTCATGCTCACCAATATCATGATATTATTGACTCGTTCTTCCATTATCATTACATGATGCACAGTTAGTTTCCACTGAAGGATCAGATTTCCGTGCTACACAACTGATGACTAGGACTTAGCTGTAGTTGCAAGAGTTGAAAAAAGTGTTGACATTAAGTCTTTCTCAAACCCATCACTTCCCAACATGACGCAATGGCCTACGTGTTCACACACATCTGTCAAGAAAAGCTGCATCTACTAAATCTACTAAACCAAGGAGCTCAAGTCATAAAACGAAATAAATGTAAGTTCTGTTTTTGCTTTTCGATTATTTGATCTCTTGATTTAAATGTTTGTTTAATGAAGATGATATGCAATAAGTTTTACTTTCCTTGCTGTCAGAAGTTCTAACATTTAGTGTAAACTTATAGCAATGTCACTGACTTAAAAATACATTCTAAAACAAAAAATACAAACATGCAATACAGTTTAATAAACTTAAAAGAAAACTGACTATAAAGAGCAACACTGAGAAAATGTCAAATGTTTATCAAATTAGGACTGAAAATTAGAACAAGACAGTTTTTACCTCCTAAACCCAAGTGTATTGTTTTATTTTTTTTATTTTTAAAAGGAAAAATTCTGTCTGAATGTTCATTTTAATTTGTTCATTTCTCTTTTCATTTCAAACTCCTACCAGAGTTTCCCATTTTGGTGCAGAACTAAACTCTGATTGTCTGTTGCTTAAAACAGAACAGCTGTGACTAAAACACAAAGCAGTCGATTTAAAATGTTAAAACTATTAAAGTAACTCACCATTCTGGAGCTGTGATGAAACCTGTCAGAGGCTGGAGGGACTGAACCGAGTCTTCATCATCCACCGAAAAAAAAAAAAAAACTGCTGCAGAGAAAGGAAGAGGCAGTTGGCGATCAGCACTTCCTGTATTTAACTGTGGTTTGTAGTTTCTGTGGGTGTACAGTCAGTGGTAGTTTTCCAAAGAACAGTGGCTTCGTTACTTTACAGACTGCCTTCTGTCTCGAGTAATTCACATTCAGAAATTATAATAAATGCCGTAAAATGTAAACAGTTTAATACAATGGCTTCACTTTTCATGTTTTATGCCTTAGTTTCTCATTAATGTAAAACTATTTTTAATAACAGGAAGTACTGTGGTAATGCATTCAGTTTCAGGGGATTTTTGAAACAGTCATGTAGGAAATATAGTTTTCAAAAGTAGCACTAAAAAATTTACAATAGTACTTAAAGACACTGCATATATTTTCTACCACCACTTTTACTCTGAAAGGTAATAACAGAAGTAATGGATCTGGAATGAGCAGCAATTGACATCCTCTGTTCTGGGTTTGATTGAGAGACAATAGAAAATACATGCAGTGTGTTTAGTACTATTATAACACAATATTTCTACAGTGTAGTATGTTATCTATGTTATATTTTCTTTTCTTGTGTACTTACATTCCAGTATACAAACATTTCCAAATACCACCTTAAGCAGGCCAAAAAACATTGTGGAATTCGAGAAGTTTTGTCAAATTTCCAAGTTTCCATAAACATTTTCAAATGCAAAACTTCCAAATATACATTATATATGTTTATGGAAACACTCGGAGTGTCTACTTTAGTTGTAAAATAGATATACTTAATGTGCATTAATGTTTTCTACTATGTTTGAGTGTGGACTAGAGTTATTATTCACTTAATTAAAAAGCCCAGAATGGACAAATCAAACACTATACAGCACTATACAGCACAAAGTGAAATGTTGGTGGGCACCACGGTGGGCACCACGTGAGTCGCCCGCAGGCCTGTTCTAAAAGTAGCACAACTCACTAGCGCTGCGTCTAAAATTCAATTTCATTCTGTTGCTATCCTTTTTAAATCACACTTGCATTTATATAGATTTAAAAATGACAATATCTTAAAAATATGATCATTATACATGAACTTTAGATAAGTTTAGGTGAACTCTGACCTACTCTAGTTCAAAGGTCAGTATTGTGCACGTGACAAAACCAGTGCTCGTGGAGAGTAGCTAGCACCCCCGCTAGCTAGCAGCCCCGCTAGCTTACTCTCTGAATGCAGTTTCTTACCCCAAAAACATGGCAGAAAAAAAAGAAAGAAAACTTATCACTTTCACAACGAATGGGAGGAGGAGTTCTTTTTTACGACTGTGAAAGAAACCTGCGTGTGCTTCATTTTCGGGGCGTCTGTGGCATGGCAAAGCAGCACAATGTGGAGAGACACTTCAGTGGCTGCGTGTCACAAAAGCTAGCATGCTAACTAGCCACCAGGAAGCGCACTACGGGCAGGGAAAGCCCGTGAGCTGAAGGCCGCTCTGGGTAAGCAACAGTCTTTTTTCACACGAAAAAGTCACAAAAAGCAACTGAAGCCTCGTTTAGAGCTACACATTTTCTGATCAGGAAGAAGAAGAAGGTATTTTCAGACGGAGAAGTTGTCAGAGAAGCAATGATGATAATTGCTAACACAGTAAAGTACCAGATGTTGTTAGTGCCAACATGTGGCCATGGGAAAGTTGAATTAAAATATTGAAGAATTGTGTTCAATTTAAAAGTGTGTTCATGACATGTAACAGTTTGGTCATTAGTTCAAAATGTTCAAAAGTTGATTTTTCTTTGACATTACATAATTGATAACTTTTTGAAACATGGTGCAACATAGTTCATGATTTCTTAAAAGGGTTTGTCGGTGGCTACGGTAGTGAAAATGGGACATTTTTCCTATGAAATGTAGTGATGTAAGTGATCATCTGAAAATTTAACAATTCCTGAGATTAATACAGATAAAGTGCTGAATATTGATATCTGTTTCCCACCTTGTTGTCATTGTTGATAATTATTGTGAGAAATCATTAACGTGATCAGTGTCTTCACATAGATGAGTATCTTTAATCATTAATAATAATGTACAACTAAAGGCAAACTGAGCAAATTTGTTATTTCAGAAGAGCGTATCAAACTGGTAGCTCTTTGTATGACTCAGTACCCATGAAGTAGCTCTCACTTTCAAAAAGGTTGGTGACCCCTGCTATACAGTGTAGGGCTTTTTGCATTTTTTGTGCCCACCGTAGGGAAAGGTGGGGGGGGGGTATTCAGTGTTTGCAATCTTCAACTTCACCACTAGATGCCAGTAAATATTACTCACTAAACCTTTAAATAAGATTTGGAAGAGTTTTTCACAGAATGATGGCTGTAGAGTTTAGAAGACACACTTTCTAGTCCAGTCATACACTGCATCATACAGGAGACAGACTTGAACAACAACCACAACTTCAGTCTGATTCATCCACTGTTGCATCATAATCTGTTCATGCATTTGTCTCATTTACTAGGACTTATGGCTAAAACTGTTTTGTGCGATTACAGTGACCTTGACCTTTGGCCACCAAAATGTAATCACTTCATCCTTGCATCCAAGTGAATGTTTGTGCCAAATTCTGCAACATTCTGTCAAAATATTCCTGAGATATTGTGTTTTAAATGTAATAAATGAATAAAACCTTCTTCATCAAGATGCACCGGGGATGCATACATACACATACCTTTAGACAATATTAGTGTGGTACCCAAACAATAAAGAGAAAAGCTCGTTATTGTTTCAGAGAAAAAATCAGAGAAAAGCTGTAGCAGGAGTTACGTGTTCAAAGGTTACATGTGAAGATCCTCAGCCCTGACATGTCAGATGGCAGCTGGTGATGAAGAAAGAGGAAGTTTGACTCTGTGCATCTTGAGTATCAGTCGGTTTGATCAACTTCATGTTTACAGAAGGAAAAAAGAGAAGCGGCTCAGATCAAAACATTTTCTGACAGGAAACTTAAACTCTGCTGGAGGGGAGTTTGAATCAAAGGGGTTTTCTACACCACAGATACTTTCAATGTTTGTTGTAAACAATGATGAGAAGAGTATTGAGGCCATTGTGTTCAGTAAAATTAGCAATACAACATATAACAAGTCAAAGTCCTTCAGAATAGATTTTTTTAAATGTAATTTTTTTTTGCTTAATAGTAAAATACTAAACCCTGCAAATGTCCAACAAAACATTTCCAAATCCTTTAGTTATTATGTCACAGCAGATGCACATATAGTAAAATACACAGTACAAATATAGATAAATAAATAAATAATAAATAAATAAACAGATACAATGAAAACACTCAACATGTTACAATTATGATGAGAAAGAAGAAGGAGAAGAAACATAGAGAGACTGTTAATTTCTTAGATGGCTGATACTAAATGAATATCATATATATATATATATATATAATATAATAATATAGAATTGGTGACGTGTCCAGGGTGTACCCCACCTTCGCCCAATGTCGGCTGGGATCGGCTCCAGCCCCCCTGCGACCCTCCAGGGGATTAAGCGGCTACAGATCATGACTGACTGACTGACATATAATAATATACTTGAAGGAAAAAAAACAAGCAGCCATTGACGAGTCCTATGTCAGACCCATTTCTTTTAACCCCATTTCAAACATATGTGTTTTGTTTTGTTTTTACTTTGTCCACTTGATAAATAACACACACACAACAAACAAGTAGCTACTAACAGCTATGGGTATGGTGTTCTAATAAAAACTGAGGAGATGATTTTAAATCAATAAAATCACTGTTATTAAATCATTATTTGTTTTACAAAGTATTGATTTCTTCAGTAAGTAGCCATGTAATAAGCAGAATAATGTAGAGCAACCTGGTCATTGTAGTGACATAAACCTCTTCAGGGTGGTCAAGAACCTGAATCACCCTGTTGGGGTTTATTTTGCTATATTGACCAGTTCTCTGTACGTTATCCCCTACATAAAAGGTAATTCCTATTCTATACGTCTTCCAACCAAAGAACCTAACAGGGAGCAATCTCAAAAAAGGAAAAAAGCCTCAGCACACTCAAGTCACATCGTCAGTGTCTGGCATTAAGGCTCTATTCACCTGCCAAATGTGTATGTTTTGAACAAGGCCTGAGACCGAAAGCATGTGCGTGAGTTTGATTATTTTCTGGCTCCAGCACATCAACTAAATCTGACACTGGATGAGCAGTAATTTTTTTCTTCATTTAAAGAGGAAGCAATAAAATCCTTTTTAAAGCAATATGTTTTTGTCAAATTATTGATTTCCTTAGTAAGTTGCTGTGTAATAAGTAGGGTTTATTTTGCAGAAATTATCAACTCACTGCACATTATCCCTTACATTTTATATTGTGTATTATATTATTTTACCTATATAAGCTATTAAATTTTGGAACTTTAGATGCTTCACAGCCAAACTTCTTTCAGATTCCTTCTTCTGCGTCACCTGTGGATGATTTTAAATGTAATGAGAGGAGCTGATGTTTCCCCCTGACTCCACGTGGTGTTTCAGTTTTCCTCCAATAATGTCCAGAAGTGAAAAGTAACAAAGTACAAATACTTCATCACTTCATTTAGTAGATTTTTCAGGTATATGCACTTTACTTGAATATTTGTTTTCTGATGACTTTTCCCTACATTTTAACACACATCTTTACTTTCTACTCCTTACATCTTTAAAACAAGCTTTTTAATGCATTCAAGGGGGATTATTGATTATTTTGTAGTTTACATCATCCCATGCCTTCCTAACTGACTGATTTCAACCTACATGGATGAGACAGTAACATGTAGAAAAGACAACCCCTTGGTGAATAGAGCAGTGCATATCACACATGACAGACATAAGCGACATAAAAGACGTAGTGTGACAAAATAGACAATAGATGGAGACTTGGACTTGGTGTCCTCTATTTAATGAGTGTGAGACCAGGGGGTGGATGATGTGAGGTTCAGTTAACTTTGCACAGAAACAGCCACTAGAAGTACAGAAATACTTCTTACTTTTACTTGAGTGAAGAAGCTTTTACCAGTCTTTTTTACACAAGTATCCGTATTTCTACTGGAGTAAAGAATGTTTGTATTTTTGCCACCTCTGCCCGAGTCTCTGTAACACATAGAAAATGCATCAGTCTGATCAAAATGAGTCATCTCTGCCTTGTGCTGTTGCCTACAACACAACCCATGGGCCTTAACACCAATGAATGAATGTGTGTGTGTTTGCTGGCCCACATAATGTAATCAGTGATCTGCACTGTTTATCTGCTGATTCAAGCCTGTTATGTAATCAGATGACTCAGCACTAACACCCCAACAGACCTCTCTCTCACTATCACACACACACAATAACCCCAGATAAATATCTCCAACACAGCAGCTTCTTCCATCCTTTCTCTTTACACTTTCAACCTTTGTCTTTACATTGTTTCATTGTTGCCTTTTAAAGTCTATGAGTACAGGATTATTTGCAGCGTTTACAAAGTTTACTCCATGGTGTGTAACCATCAAAAACTTTCAAATACAGAAAGTGGAATCTTTATCTTGTCTATTACTGTGGAGTTCATATATTTTAGTAAACTTTGATTGTAATGTATTATTACTGTAATCCCCTCAAAGTAGCCTATAATAACCTGATCTCATTTTATTTTTTTGTCATCTGTAATAACTATGTTAGTCCAGCAGAGGGGAGACATGGACGCTCCTTGCAATCATTAAGAAAACACTTCTATTCTAAATTCAAGACATAGCAAAAATAGTGTTTTCATACACATATTTGAAGACATGTATGCACGAGTTGAACAGTAGTCAGTCTGAGCCTTAGAACCACAAAGAGACCTCAGGTCAGATCACTTCTTTGTGAGAACTTTGGAAACATGGATGTGGTGAGACGAAGAGGAAGAGGAAGAGGAAGAGAGAGAGGATTATGAGAAGGATCAGACAAGAACAAAGAAGGAGACCAGGCAACAGGTGGAGATATCTTTCTGACAACAGGGTGATATTTTTGCTGTTGTGAAGTGACTGAACCCTAATAGAAGGTGGATCCATAAACCATCCACACCAATCTCTTACAATACTACTGTATTTTTTTGTTTACTGTAACACTGGACTGTAATTTTAGTGCAATTACTTTTGTTCCCGTGAGTTTATGGTAATATATTGTATTGATTATTGTACTTTTTTTTCCTTTTTCTTTTTTTGTAAAAAACCTGTAATTACAAAGAGTAAGCTGTACATTTTTCTGAAGCCTGCATGGTGCATACGTGAATCATTTTGATAAAAGATTCTTAGATTTTGTTTCATTTTGACGTAAGTGAGATGTTTACCTCCAAGTTTTATGTCTTATTGGGCCCCCAGCAGAATAGGCTTTTGATTCCATACTCAGTCTCTGTTTTGAGTTCATGGCTGGTGATTAGCTCAGTGAAGAAACTGGTGGCTGAGAAACAGGTGGAGTTGAAAACAGAAGCAGAGACTGGTTTACTGATGGTCTCACTCACAGTCTCCAGAACTGGAGCAGGAGGGGTCGGAAGAGGCAGCAAACAACTCACCCATATCCTCATGAATAAGGACAGATGCGGTGAATGGATGACTGGCAGGAGGACACACAGGAGGCGGTGGAATGGAAACAGCAGCACAGACCTCTGCCACATCACAGATGTTGTTGAGGACATCTGCTGCTAAGCATCAAGCCCCCTGCTCAGGATGTTTGAAGAGAACATTTGTTGGACCTTTTCCTGGATCGACAGGACCAAGTGGTCTCTGATGGAGCCGGAGAAGTTCACCTGGTGCAGCGGGATGGACACAGTACTGGAGACCCGGTCAAGTATTGCGAGGGCTTGTCGTAGGAGGTGCTACAAGAGGACAGCCAGAAGCCCTGCGCCCCATTTGGAACCACCACCATCACCACCTCCTGTGGGTGGAGCAGTCTGGACCTGGAACCTCCTGCTGCAGCTCTGCCAGGGTGCAGGCATACATCACAGCCAGACTGAGGAACTTTAGATTTCTGTTGGTTACAGCCATTAAAAGTTTGTTTTTAATCAATTCAAATACCATAGACCCAACAGAAGCACTGCACCTTAAGGCTGGGTTGCATCAACAAGACTTCACTTTTTTTTTTTTAACTTTTTTTTTAATTGATTAAAAGAAAACAACAACAAGAACAAAAAAAAAGATAAAACAAGAGTTCATTATAGTATACATATTACAGTCATAGTGGGTCCAAGATACAATTCACCGCAACAAAAGAGAAGCTAACAAGTCGCCAGATCCAGAAAAGAATAAAACAAAGCAGTCAGGGGGTTCTTTTGTACCCAGGCAAACCAGTCTTCCATCCAGTTTCATTTAATTCTACACTGAATATCCAAAACATCAATCACTCTTCCCCATTTTGTTGTGAAAAGATGAATTCTACCATCAATACAGTACCTCAGTCTCTCTAAAATGATAACCTCAGATATTAAAGACTTCCACAGTATAAGAATAGAGGGGGGTTCAACACCAACCCACTTAATCATTACTGCCTTCTTGGCCAACATTAAAAGAAATTGAACTACCTCACTGTGTACCTTTTAAAGAGTCTGGTATGAGCCCCAATAGGCACAGTAGTGGGCTCGGAAGGAGTTGCTGCCCTATCACTAGACCAGTCCCTCTACATACAGCCTGCCAGAACAGCTTGATTTCTTTACATTCCCAAAGGCAATGGATTCTGGTCCCTGTAATGATTTTACATTTTGGACAGTTTGGGAATGCTCCTATTGTGTATTTACTATAAATATAGGGAGATATATAAACATTTTGTAGAATGTTATATTGCATCTCTCTGTATCTATTGCAGTTTGTATCATTTTAGTGTACACATAATGTCTGATTTGTAAATACTTGTAAAAATCATTGGCAGGTATTTTATACTGAGTTCTTAAAGATTCAAATGTGATAAAGGTCCCTTTGTCCCACAAATCATAGACTCTTCTAATACCCAATTCCTGCCAGATCTTAAAGTTGGGTCCTGCACCTCCTGCTGTTAACTCTGGGTTATCCACCAGTGTTGTGAGGGAGTTAAATGAATGGGTTTTCTTAAAAATTTTCCTGAGGCTGTTGTTCCACGTTTGTCTAATAAGTTTACCAGGGAGAAGGGTTTACAGATTGCTGCCTCTATCTCAAGCCATGGCATGACGGTCGCTCCAGCTGTCCATAAAGATATTATTCTGGCATGAATTGATAGTACATAATTTTGGATTTTGGGTAAACCCCATCCACCTCGTTCACTTGGGAGTTGTAGTCTGACATAGCTTTATTAATGTCTCTAATATCATTTGTCAGAAATAGCATTGACAGAGGATACATTATTTTAGGAAGAATTGTCATCTTAATTAAATTGATTCTCCCAAGAAGGGATATGGGGAGGTTCTTCCAGCTGATCATCTTTTCTTGAATGTGTTTCATCAAAGGGTTAACGTTCTCGATATAGAGTTGATTAATTTTGGGTGTGATTTTAACTCCTAAGTAACTGAGCCCTGTAGGGGCCCAGTGAAATGGTTTGACGAAGGGTAGCTCAGCATTACCACACCGACTAAGGTCATTATTTCTGATTTTCCTAAGTTGACCTTATACCCATATATATGTCCAAATTCCTTAACGCATTCAATCAGTGCTGGTATTGAGTTAGTTGGGTCTGTTAAAGTCAAAAGTAAGTCATCTGCATATAATAAAAGTTTGTATTCTTTAACACCTATAACTTTAATATTTTGGTTTTGTCTTATAGCTATTGCTAATGGCTCTATCGCCAGGGCAAAAAGGAGTGGTGATAGTGGGCTTCCCTGGGCCATACCTCTTGTTAACTTGAATGGTGCTGATTTAAGGCCATTCGTCAGGACAGAGGCCATGGGCACTTTATATAATAGTATAAAGTGCTACTACTGAAATAAAAGATTTAGCAGGGTCTTTCCTTGCTAGTCGTGCCAGTAATTTATTTGTTTTATTGCCAAATTCAAAGAGTCTTTGTTTAGCAAATAAGATATCCTTTTCAGCTTTCCTTGTTATTAAACCGTTCAGCGCTGCTCTAGAAGTTCTGTTAAGACATCCTCCGATTTTACTGCTCTTCTAATTTTTTTTTTTTTTTTCCATTTCTAATTGTTTGTCCTTTCTCTTCCGGCTTGCATATGAGATAATAATGCCTCTCATATAGGCCTTATAGGCTTCCCATATAATTCTTGGGTCGGTATCTTTTTTATCCAGATAAATGTCTGTCTGCTCCTCCAGAAGTTTAATAAAGTTATGATCCATAAGTAATAATGTGTCCAGTTTCCAGGAGAACGAATGCTCTGCCGGTCTAATAGGACGCATCACTAAAGTAACAGGGGCATGATCTGATGCCTATGTCACATTGTTCTATTAAGTGACCAAGACATTTTGATATTAATATATAATCGATACGTGGCGCTGATGAGTGGGGTAAGGAGTGAAACGTGTACCTCTGTAGAGAGGGTTTACGTGCCTCCAGGCATCTAGCAGGTCCAGCTCCTTGGTGATATTTTTAATTGCCTTTGTATTTTTAAACAGAGTATAGTGAGGTGAAGACCTGTCTAATATTGGGCATAAGCTACAGTTGAAGTCTCCTCCTAAAATTATGTTGGGAGAGTTCATTTCAATAAGCTGATTAAGAAGTAGGGCAAAAAATGATTCCTCCCAAACATTAGGGGCAAGACCTCACTTTTAAACACAATTAAATCAGTTTTTGACTGAAATTATTATTATATAATAATTTTGAACTGTAGAAAATAAAAAAATATATATTACATTTAATAAAATTAACTAATAATTAAATTAGATTTGAACATCTCTTTAAACCTCAGTTTTTACTTAAAACCTTTCTAAAGACTGAGCCTAAAGAAAACCCAGACCAGAAAACCCCCGGCTACTGTATCTGGAATCCACAAAAAGAGGAAACGGGAGTTTGTGTCACAACAGCTAATCATCAAAAATGAAAAAAGGCAACAGCACTAATATGTAGTAAGTTAGATTGCAGATTTATTCAAAAAAGAAATAGAAATTAAAATATGAAAAACATTCCACATTTGATACCAAATGTCTATTAATAAACCATGGTACAATGCAGAAACTCACAGTTCAACATTACACATTTTAAAGGGCTCTATAATCTGTTCTCAAAAGCGCTCTCCACTTGGAGCCTTTCATTTATTTTCCCGTCAACACGCTGTACTGTTTCTATCCACCAGATGTAGGTGTTAAACAAGTTTTCACCTGTGGTTTTAAAACCGTAGTTTCAGAGACGCACAGTCTATTGCGCAGCCGCAGTGAGTCAGCTGCGTCGAGACGGACAAAATGAGACAGGAAACATAACAGGCCGGCCTTCAGAATAATACAATTCAATTCGATACAAGAAAGCAACAACAGGAATCTATAACAAATAAGAAAACCTAGACGACATATTGCAAAATATGAACCATAGGAAAACAAATTTAAAACGAAAAATGACGCCAATACGATAAGAACTAACATTAATGATTTCAAAAAGCCTTTTTGTAAAAAAAAAAGTTTAATGAATCAGCTAGCCTGATGTTCTTGCCTGATGTGTAAAACTATATTTCAATAAATGTGTCTTTTGTATGTTTCATATTTTGATTTACAGCCTAATGTTTGTAGGGCGAGTTTGCGAACTTATATGCCTGGAAAATGTTCGCTAAATAGCCATAGAATACACGTACTACAGAAAATGAATGAATGCAACACAATCGGGTATTTTATTGTGAAAGCTGACGCCGTGCTTCACAATGCGTGCTTGACGCTTGACGCCGCTCACTGAGGGAGGCAGACGCGGCGGCGACATCAATCGAGGAGGAACTGACCGCGCGGTACGGACGACACGCCTGGGAAAACTGTGCTCTGCTGCCTTTCACAACGTTAGCTAACCCCACGCGCTCTGTCTCGGATACGAACACCACACACCCACGTAGCGGAGAACAGCGGAAAGGGGGGAACATTATGGCGACGTTAGGACCGGAGTCGGCTCGTCCTCCTCTTTCCCAGCTCGGTTCTTCTCCGTCGATACAAACTCACATCGGAAGCGCCAACCTGCCTCCCAACCGGGGCTTGGAGCGGGCGCTAGAGGAGGCGGCGGCTAGCGGCGCCCTGAACCTCAGCACCCGAAAGCTGAAGGAGTTTCCCCGTACTGCTGCCAACCACGACCTGACGGATACGGTGGAGGCAGGTAGGGTGATAACTAGCTTCATTGGATAGCTTAACCCAGCTGCTGCTGTGCGGTATGATACGCCTTGAGGACACAATGCAGTGCACTTTATTTATAGTGGTGGAATTTGTATCAATTGAGCCATGGGGGAATTGAACCCTCAGCTCTGGTTGTGCTTGTGCTCAATGGATCTTCTGGCTGAGTAGAAGTTGGGGATGTGTAATACCCAGTTTGTACACCTGGACCAGATTACATAATTAAATCCTCCTCCACTGGTGACCACTTCATGTTCACGTTTAAGTCCAAAGGCTCTTGAGGGATTGTTGGACTTGGAAAAAGGAACCAAGCGTATGATTTCCTGCCAGCAGTAAACGTCTGCAGGTTTATGCAGTGAAAGTGGGCACTGAAGTGTTTATCATGGATCTGACTGTAAAGTGGGCCTCCAGTGGAATTCCCCACCACTTCCCTTCCCTCCCATAATGCCAGGCCAGGTTAGGTTAGATCAGACAAGCTCAGTCTGTCCTGTTTATTTGCTGGATCAGAGTTTGTAGTTCCTAACATTCATTAGTCATTTGTGTTGCGTTCTTTTTTAGTCACAAACATGAATGATCTTCTATTAGTTAGACAGAGGGGATGACTAGTGTTTTTCTATTCCGTTGCATTCACTGGACTATAAAAATGACTTGTTTTGCTTGAGTGTATACATGCTATTTGACAACCCCGTTTGTTTGGGAGAGGTTGTATACTCTGTATTTGGCATGAGAGCTGATCATTGAGGTCAGAGCAGGTCATTTTCTCTTTGTATCATTTTGTTTACTTACTGCTGTTCTTTAAGGGCTCACAAAAACATCAAAGAAAATAGATGCTGTTGTGGATCCCATCGTGTCTATTAAACACGTGTGACAACAGTGGACCTGGTGTCATTTAAAAAAAAAATATATATATATATATACCCTAAAGACTGCAATTAGATCAATTCTTGGCTTGTTTACATGAATGGTTCTAAAACATAAACATAGCTCGCACAGTATAATCGACCTTTGTGCCATGTTTCTTGTGTCTAAAGGGACTCTAAATGGCCTTATCTGTTTTTTAAATGTGATTCTGGGATTATATTCAAAGTTCTCACAGGTACCTGAAGACTTCCTAATGCCTTCCCCAAAAGTTATGAGAGGTTTCTGTAGTGGAAAATGTTCTTTAAGACCACATAACCAGATTGAGGGAGTTTGTTTTGATAGAGAATGGTGACACAATTCCTCAAGTTGGGTATACAGAGTGCGATTGTTGCCTGTCCCAGATGAATGATGAGAAAACATATCAATATCTTTGGTCGTCGCTAAAAAATGGTGGTCCTATGTGACGCAGTGAGAGAGGTTTAAAGATGGCCATTGTCACAACATTGTCTTGTGACCACAGACAAAATTGGGGCAGTGTCAGAAATCTAGTTTGACTATCTCACCGTGTGACTGCTGCTACGACCTACGTCTACTTAACAACCAATAGGAATTCTGCATGAAATGATGCAATGATCAATGCGGCAGGTATGTTTGTTTGCTGAAACTACTGTCTTTTTAAAATTGGCATCCCAAGTTGGCCTGTTTTCCTGAGTCATGACTGGGTCTACGTTCTCCTTCTCCCACCCCCTACTCCGGATTATTTACATTCACATAAATACCACTTTTGTGACAGCACGATCAATAACTTAAGTTATTTGCTTACAAATATAGCATGTAGTAGCCTGAGATTCATTAGGTGTTAATCATTGCACAGTCTGCATACATGTCGTACCCAAGTTTATTACATTCATGGTGCACAGTGTGGCTGGTAATAAACTCATAAGACTGCTGAGGAAGTCTTAAAGTCTGTCGGAGCCTTTAGACGGTTGGAAATAAACAGTTGTTGTTTGTTTTTGGTTGATCTAGCTGCCAAAATGTAACCATCAAGCCCTGAGTTACATGAAATCATTATTTTGCATCACCTGTTCCTGCACCATGTCAATCCGTAAGCATCCAGAGGAGTAGATTAAGCAGATATACTTTAATGTAAAGTAAATCAGTTGACTCAGCTACTGGTGACATTGTGCCAACTGCAGTATCTAAGTTAAAAGTCAACCCAAATTAAAAAAAAAAAAAATAATAAAAAATCTCTGTTACCTTAGCCCAAACCCATTCCTGCATCGTTTTAATCAGAACCAACAGGACCCCACTGGTACTGTCAGATTGTATACCAAAGCCCAAACCTGATGCTCAACATTTACATGATTTCATTTTCGTTTATCAGTTAACTTAAGTAAATAAAACCAAAAGCTAAATGCTTGGATAGCTCAGTGGATGTCACAAAATGAAGTGAAGTGATCCTTGAACATGCTGTACATAGTCTAAAGAGCAGCATGAATATGAAGGTCAGCTGTGTTACAGTTGGACTGCAAAGGCTGCGTGACATCATGCTTCTGTATTTCACTTTTCATCTTTGTTTATGTTCATTGAGACTTCAAAAAAATGTGGCTTACATAACCACAGAGTCAGGTTGTCAGAAATACACACAGAAGCCTCAAGTTAAACAGTGGAAATGGTAGTAAAGGGTCTGATGGGCTGATTGCACAGAGCCTCTGTGGCACAGTTGAACAGCTTTAGAGTTACTATGGTTTGGAGCTGCATCGCTTAAAGCCAAATGTTTTTAATGATTTCTGTGTAAGACACTCCACAGTCTAAATATAAACAAGGGTCAGCATGTTCAATATGTCAGTAAAAATATGTTTTTTCAAGTTATCTCTATTAATTAATATGAACCAGCATGTTACACTACAGGTCGACTGATAGTGGATTTTTAAAGGCTGTTATAATAACGATAGTTTGGAGCAGAAAAAAGCCAATGACTGATTAAATGCACAATATCATGCCTGCCCCTCCCACCCAAAACTTTGACACCAAAAATGCATTATTCCTGTCTGAAATGTACAATTTATGACTTTAATAGAAACCAGATAACTGTGCAGTTTTTTATTTTTTGAGCAATTATTTCCCCTCAAAGTCAGTATTTGTAGTTGAGAAGCCTAATATTAGCCATCAGCCACTATCGGCTGCAGTTTCTGCTGATCCTGATCCTATTGGTGCAGAATAATCAATCTCTAATATCTACAAAGCAATCCTTGGCTAGCAGGTTTTACATCTCAACAGTTGTGACTGGGCTCATTTAAAGGTTGTTTTTTTATTTCTTAAAATAAATTATTTTACGCATCTCATGTGCAATAAGTGCATTTTTTCCACTTGGCTACTGGTTACCAGAGGTTTCCCTACCATTATAATGCTTATGTGCAGCACCCAAGCCATTTTTGGGCAGAACTTAAGTCAAGTTAATGTAAAATCTATGTACAGTGCATCAAAACTAACTAAATGACTTTTCCCAGAACTATTATTGCAGGTTGTCTTTTATAATTTTCTCTAGCAAGTTTTGTTTTTAAGTCAAGTCCGAATGATATTAAATTATGTTTTTCATTCAAAAATGTCAACATTTCTTGTGGGAGGACCTCCAAATCCCCCCACCCATGTGTCTTCCACAAACTTATAGAAAACATTAGAACCCAGACAGCACCTAAGCCCTCTGAAAACCCTTTTTACGGTTTAAATAGCCCATGGCTCTGATTGAGACTTGACCACTTTTTATATCCCCTAAAGCACTGTCCATTTGGAGCTGTCCAGTCTATTTGGAGCTGTCCAGTCTATTTGGAGCTGGTTCTGGTCCACAAATTAAGATATCACTCTTGAGCAACCAGCTACCTGCTGTGGTGACGTTGTAGTTTTTGCTGGTTTAGTGCCAGAGGAGTTAGACTGCTGGATACTTTTTGCAATTTGTGTTTATACAGACGGACCATTATATTGTGGTAGTTCATCTGTGTGTGTTTGTTTGACAGCTTAGTCTCTAAATCAGGACTCATTACTAACTCAGTTCTTTCTTTGCTCCTTTTTCTCTTTTCCATGACCATTTCTAAAGCACATTCATAAATCCTCGGGATAAGTGTGAAGTTGATAAATGGCAATTCAGATCTATTCATGCCCACTTGTACATTTCCGTTGACTAGATTAACTAACTAATTTGCATTTCATGAAGTACATTTTGGAATGCTGGAGATCAGCAGCAGCTCCTGCTAAATACAGACACAAAAACGTACATCATACATTTTATGACCATTATAAATAGTCAATGCAGGTACTGTATGCCAGAAGTAGAAGAACCTTCTAGAGGTATTTTCTTTCAACACTGGTCTTTAGTGGATTGCAACCCAGGACCTCAGGGTTTTGAGTCTCATCTTAACCCCTTCACTGCCATAATTTCCCATGTTGGATGTCTTTTCCTCCATTTATTTTTATGGTAATCCATCCAGTGCAGTGTAAACCAAAGTAGTGGACTAACCTAAGAATTTACAGGTGAACGCTCAAAGCCAAGTCACTAACATGCCCAAAAGTAGCAGGAACATGTCTTTAATAGAAACAGCATCACAGTAACTGAACAGATCATTGACATGGACTAACTGTAGCAAATGCTTGTCTTGTGTGTTTGTTGTCCTTCAGCTCAGAAGTGTGATCAACCCCATGAAATGAAATTAGATGAAAAACAGCAGAGGACCATCAAAACACACACAAAAGCAAATTTACTGAACTGCTGTAAAGCAGCTCGAGTCGTACATGTACACGCAGTGATACCTTAACAACACACACAACACTGCAGCTTACTTTCATATCAGAAGCCACACAAGTCTGAACATGCAGTGAAATACAAACTGCAGTTGGTTGCTTCACACAGCAGACCTCCAGGTAACTCAACCAGCAGTGAACACCGCCATGACAATGAAGTGACCTGATCCTGTCTCACCAAACGGCAACACCAAAATGGTGCAGACAAAGCACAGGGTAATTAGTCCAGTCCTTCAGACCAAGTGTACTATCTGTCAGCTCTGATCACATCATCCTCATCACAGGAGAGTCATGTTCTGACAGAGACTGAGGAGTACTTTGTACACAGGAAGAACCAAAAGGGCTACAAGGAATTCAGTTACATGACAAATCAGCTGTTTGGTCTTTTAGATTCAGTTAGATTCAGAATTACAAGAATTTTCATTACAATATCTTTGTATGAGCACAAATTAATGTCATCAAATCATACAAATGTATCAAACAACGATGAATAAAATAATGCCCACTGCCATCAGTGAAATTACATCGTTATTTCCCAATGTCAATGTTATCTATAAATGAGGAACAGAAAATGAAGAAAAGTGTTTTCCAAACCCAACCAACCTGTCACTCTGCTTTCATGTGGTACACCATATGTGTTGTCTTGTAACTGGCAAGGATTAAAAGTAAAAGCATTTCCTTGCTCCTTACTTCCTTATTATCTTATTTACTTGGTAAGATGAACAGTGAAAATCTTCATTCATTTTACATTTCTAAATGTCTGTAGTTATTCATTTAGGGATGCACCGAAGCAGCATTTTGTCTCCCAGTACAGATAGCTCAGCTCCAGTTTTCTCGTAGATGGGGTCCTCACTGTGGTGACCATACAGGAATGTGATTTGTTGTACAATCAGATCTGCAAGTTTGATCATAGTAAAAAATACACATGGCTAGCTCACAATCTTTTTTTTCTTTCTGAATGCCGTGTTTGATTTTCGAAAGCTGCTGTTTACTGACTTATAGATCTTTAAGTAGTCATACCACTCAAACAAACTCACCACCAGCTTAACAATTACTGTTGAAATATTCCAGTGATAACTATAATGTGCAGCTGCAGTGTCTCATTTTACAATGGCAGATATTCTTTTCTATATGACATTTGGGTTTTTTGGGCAGTTTTTCCTCACTCAAACCGAGCGTCTAAGGACAGAGGGTGTTGTACCTTGTACAGATTGTACAGCCCTTTGAGGCAAATCTTGATTTGTGATATTGGGCTATATGAATAAAATTGAATTTGTCACTTTTTCCCCACTTCACACACTAGTTAATGACTGTTCTTAAATGCTACCACTGTCTGTTGGAAATGTTATGTTGCTGCTGTGTTTACAAATGATATGCAGCAGTATATGTTCAGGCCTTTTGATCTGAAATATTTCCAGACTTATAACACTAACTGGTGCATAGTATGCAGTGGCCTCTGACATGTTGCCTTCACCAGAAAGTTTATTTCCCTTAGGAATTGAGTAACTGGGAATAGGCTTGTGATTGGCTGCCCTGCAGGAGAAGGAGCATCATGTGTAAACAGACAGACACATGCACATACAGAGAGAGTATCAATGACAATTTTAGAATGTTTTTCTTATAAATTTATTATCATTATTTTATTATTGGATTCTATTGTTTTGTGTGTAGATTGTATCTCCGACTCCTTGATGCGGTTGATCAATTAATCTATTATCTTCTCAGTTAAATTAGTAATCATTTGATCGATAAAATGTAAAAAAAATAAAATAAATGCTCTTTTATTTTCCTAACCCTGACCCTGATTTTCTGGAGCACAAAGCAACATCTTTAATTTTCTTGTTCTGACCAATTAAAATCCTGACTGACGTAGCTGAGCACATCCTCATATTCACATTCATAGGATGCACAATATGGTTGGGCTAGTGCTGTGTGATCTGACCAAAAGATCTTGTGACACTCTTTTGAGGTAGAATCACTATCCACGATCTGAATCACAATTTTCTCATGTTATAAAATGTATGTGAGTTACAACCAAACAAGCCTTGCCCTTGTTTTCTCAGGTTTCTGATGGCTTTTTGTTGTTGTTGTTGTCTGACTAGAAACTCATTTTTTCATAATTTTGGACCAACGTTATCTTAATATTTTGACAATATCTAGATGAAATAAACACTAGTTCACATTTTCCTAACTGCACACGCATCTGTGACACTGCAGTGTTTCCATTAATTGCATAGACTGTGGCCTAATTTGTCTCATCAGAGTTTTATAATGAATCAAAAATGTGTTTGCACTCTAACATAACTGTAACGCTGTAACTGTAATGTGTAAATCAGACTCAGTGCACATCAGAGTTCATAAGCTGAACCAACAGATCAGAGTTACTGTGATTTTTCACAAGTTGTCGTTGTTTCAGTTATTATTTCTTCAGCAGCACATTACACAAACGCTACAAGTTAAAGCAGACTAAAACTGAACACTTTAGTGCATCTCAGATGCTCATATATCGCTATTAACGGGGTGAAATAAACTCACTAGCCTAGCAACATTAATGCTACAAACCCATAGTGCAACACTTTCTGTAAAATACTGTAATTATGCTGGTTAACGGGCCATTTAAAACAAATGTTAGCTGGGTAGAAAAGTTTTGACACTGCTGTTATTTATACGTTTAATGACAAACTGTACGATCCCTCTGTAAAGTAGATCATATGACAAACTAGAAAAGCAATTGGAGAGCGCAGACCTCTGCCAAGCAGCCAATTTCCCCACATATTGTGACTTACACCCAAAAATTAATACTCCAACATTCATGTTATCTACTTTATTTGATTAATTGATCATGAAACATTCCTTTTTCAGTTTAATAGTTATTGACAAAATTCACTATTTTGCTAATGACAGTTTTCTTCTGGATATAGCTCCATAACTATTGAAGATACAACAAATCTGTTCACACTCTACTGATTCAGCAGACTCT
>JAPQRN010022125.1:36883-72678 GCA_037367275.1 Coranthus polyacanthus | reverse complement strand
GTGTCCCTGTGTCAAACTGACCTGAAGACCATATGAAGGATGGAAATGTGTGACGTATAGTAGCATGTGTGCTCAAAATTTTGTTAATTTTATTTTGTACATGTTTATCACAGAAAATAAGCTAAGGTCATTGAGTTTCAGGTAGAAAAAATATATACTTGTACCCTTTTTCTTTTTGTGAAAATTTGAAATGGGTCAATTTGACCCGAATACCATGCAAGGGTTAAATGGCTGATTGCAGTCTTCCTGTCCTCATACCATACCTGTGCAATGCCAGTGACAGATATGGGGACGCCATGACGGGTGTAGACTTTGTCGCTCTTCACATTGAGAGTCAGGGTGTTAAGAGTGATTCTGAAAAGAACAGTTAATATTGAGTAGAGATATTACAAAAGAGCTAGACAAAAATGGCATAACAGAGAACATCAAATCAAAACCTTCATATGAAAGAGAGAAATGGGAGTTAGAATTAAATGTAACTATTGAGGACAGGACTTAGGAGGACATCTGTTTGAGTTGTGATAAAGGTATTCATATTTATTCACCTATAGAAAGAAAGTGAGTGGAAGATCAAAAATTGTGTTTTCAGGATGTCACTGATAGTCTCAATGTTTCAGCTTTATTTTGTAAGAAATGTGGGATGACTGGAGATCATTTACATATATTCTGGGACTGTCCTGTACTGAAGGGATTTTGGCAAGATATAAAAAGAGGAGATTGAAAAAACAAAAAGGATGTACTCTGTGTTATTTTACGTGGAGAACCATCCCATGTAAAACAACACAGGGCAAAGATCAAAGATACTGTGTATACTTGACCGTACATAATTGCTTGAAAAATTGTGCTTTCACTGAGAAAAACTCAAACTACACAGTAAAACTGCAAATGAAAATGTACATTTTTATAAAAAAAAAAAAAAAAGATGCACTCCAGATATGTTGTACTTGAATGTCTAAACGATAGAATGTGGACAAATGTACCTAAAAAAGAAAAAAAAGAGAGAAAGCAATGCCCTCTGTCAAGGACTGTTTAAAGTTCTATGTTATATGTCACCAACAGGGAAACTGGAAAGACTGGAAATTGGGTCACCTCTGAATCTGTTGAATACAGGGGAAGACAAACACTCTTCCTCCAGCAATCATTAGAGGAGGAGAACGACCAAACCCTGAGGAGACAGAAGGGAGGGAAAAGCATATAAGGTAATATAGTGTCTAATGCATTTAGTGACACAGTAAGTTGAAAAGGTACCTGTGTTGAGGCATCATTCACCTTGTAAACACACATTTCAAAAAGGTGAGCAATGCAGTTCTTTCACTGTAACTTTTGTGAAACACACTGATGCAAGTTTACTACTACAGTAATATGGAAGGTTCCTACTTTACTTCAAACTGTCAGTAAGTGTTGCTCAACCTCATCTTATCAAAAGGCATGTGATCATTCACTCACATGACACAAGATGACCTGGCTTCTTATACAACATTGTTATAATTCATTACAATATATAGTGACTTCCTAACATTACAGCATCATCATGAAGACTGGAGTTTGTCATTACCCAACAGGGAATAGTCTGTGACTAAACATTCTGTGTTATGTCAAACTGATCATGCGAGACAAACCAAATCAATAACTTACCAGACACCACCATGGCTTCATTGGGACCACAAGTGTAAAACATCTTGTTTCCTGATTTGAGGCTGAAAATGAGTGCAATACTTTGTCAGAGTAGGAACCCCAGATAGCTAACATAAACATGGCATTATGTGTAAATCATGTCTCCATCGTGGACGTGTATTATCTTCACAATTTGAAGAGCTAGCTAGTTAACGTTAGCAGGCTGGATTGATGGATCGATGGATTGTTTGGTTGTGAAAGCAGTCAATATATACTATTGTAGCGGCTACAACTGACACATGTCTATGTCAATCATTCAAACTGACGTCCCAAAAAAAGCTTCCCTAATATCCCAGAGGGAACCTGACTGCTCCTCCCCTCTTCACTACCCCAAAACACACTACAGTCCGCTCGGTTTGACTGCGACTCGTTCATAGCTAGCTAGCCATATGCTAGCAGCTAGCTAAATGTGTACTAAAACTACCGCTATTTCAGCGACAGACAAAAATAAAAAAGTATGACCGAATAACAGCAGTTAAATGTATGCAGCACCGCTAACGCTAGTTAGCCTGCTGTCGTTACTAGCAGTTAAAAGGCAGCGGATGGGGATCTCCGTTGATAACGTTAGCACGCCTTTGGAAAAACAGTCCTGCGTTTATACTAACTACAGTTATTAAGTGCAACTAAACTAAACATGCTCTGTTTATCTTACCGATATTCGGTCAAAACAAAAAGCAATCCGTTTTGAAGTAAATCTGAATTGGTTTTCTGTTCCAACGGTGTATTGATAAAGCGTTTCCCGTCAACTGGAATGACAAAAATGTCTGATTAGAAACGGAGCTTTCAACTAACCACGCCCATCCTCTTTACAGGAATCATATTTATTTGTCGCCATCTAGCGATAGAAGTCTGTAATAACAACTGCATCTGTAACATCTATCTACAAGTGCATTGCAAAAATTTGCATGATGTGAAAAAGCCAAAAATGTAATACAAAAATCTATATGTTTATATTTATATACATTAAATAATATCTTAAACTAAGTTAAAGAAGCATATGTGCTTTAGTTTGCTCTGTAAACATATTCACTAATTTCTAGAATGTTTAAAGATTACAACCAATCTTATACATTTGCTGTAAGTTGTCTCATTGTGTAGCATGTTGACATAATGAAACGAGATGAATTCACAAATGTGGAAAAATATTAGAATAACACAAGTAGGGGTGCTCCTTATGCCAACATGGCTATGGTGATACTGGCAGCCTTTGTGCTGAAGTCAAATTTATTGCTCAGATTTGATTTTTTTTGGCCGTTCACATTGTTTTTTTTTAAATGTGGCCAGTATCAAATTGCATTGTGAACTGGTCATGGTTCTGAACTGAGCCACTTGTATAAAAGCAGTGGTGTTAGAAGTATTCAGATCATTTCCTTCAGTAAAAGTACTAATATCACACAATGATAATGCTCCACTACAAGTAAAAGTTGTACATTTCAAACCTTAGTTTTAATTAAAAACATGTATTATGAAGTAGTCGTGTGCAATGGTTCCTGTCGGTGTATGTGTCGTTTTTTGACTCATATTACAGCTTCATTAATGTGTATGTTTACTGTTGAACATGTTTAAGGTTGAGCTCATTTGAATTACTTTATAGTGTTTGAGTGACATCCTGCAGTGCACAGTTCTCAATCTAGAGTCAAGTCTCAAGAATTCTGATCTGACTGTTGAACTGCAAAACATCAGATCTGTATCTTATTTAGGACCACATTTGAAAGCGGCCCAGATCAGAATTGAAGATATCAGATTCCGTGTGATTTCACACTGTCATGAAAAAGAACACACATCCGAGACACAAATAAGAGAAAAGATCAGATTTGGGCCATTTTGTCTACAGTCTGAATGTAGCTGGGGTTTTTTTTAGTAAACCTTATTGTTGTTATTGGCCAACTTTTCACATTCTTTTTGTATGATTGTGATCTGTGGGTATATAGTATTTATCTGTGATGGTTACGTTGGCAGGTGGTTAAAAAGCGCAGCCCAGTTTCCACCTCCTGCTGTGTGCAGTGGGTGTACAGTCTTTCTTCACTATGGAACCAGTTCTGCCTGTGGTGGAGACTGTGTTCACCGAGTCTGTACGTGGTCAAGTACTAGTTTTACATTAGTTACAGCAGTTAATAATCTGCCATTGAGTATTCTGTATTTAGGACCAAATAGCGTTCAGTTTGGCCTGGTTTTCAGGTTTGAGTGTTTCTTGTCTACTAAGGTTTCTGTCTGGAGGCTCTGCTTGTGTTTGTGAACAGAGTCCCATGTAGAACCAGTTGGCTGAGGGGGCTTCTGTGTTGGATATTTCTCTGTAGCCGACAGCAATGTTTCTTCTTTCTTTGATGATAACATTTAAATGTTCTCTTTTCAAATCTAGCTCTGAGACATCTGAGCAAGCTGCTGGTTTCAAAATGCTGATGTTTTGTTGTTGCTTTCGTTCCTTGCCCCGGGGCACCAGCGGGTCAGCTGTCTCAGCAAAGTCTGCAGCCAGCCCTTCCTGCATCTACAGTACATTTTTACATAATAATAATTTCTACTGATTACTTATGCTGTTGCTGTGTAATTTTTAAAAGGAGAACACAGGGGAGAACACAACTCACGATAATAAGACTGGAATACTGATGAAGGGGTTGTATTACCAGGTTATATAATAAAGTTTTAAACGTAGAATGTTTTGTTTTTTTTATTCTAATTTTAGTTGGATGTGAACACATGATATTAGCTATATTAAATTAATCAGTAGGCTAATAGTCCTCTTATAGCATGGGATTATTTGGTGGGATGCCTGCAATAATGAATCCCAACATTTACGGTACTTTTTTAATTTTAGTGCATAAGCTTTAGTGCTATGTGGTGACATCTACTATTTGTAGGAAATCACAAACGTGAAAAATAAAAGAAAACAATCGTAAATCCCCATGACTTCCTTTATGAATGTAGCTGGTGGCAAATCCAGGAGCGCCAAACAGCTTCTTGGTTGCTTTGCCCCAGTTTTGTTTTTTGTTTTTTTTAACAAAATGTGTAATAAATCAGAATGGGTGTTTCTGGGCTCCAGCTGGCAAACCTCTGGTCCGTCTCCCTATCTAATTTCGGCCGCTATCTTTTGCAGCAGGGTTCCTCCTCCCGGTTCTAGGTCAGTCAGTCTCGGCCAATCCCAGGACGCAGCAGCTGGGTCCGGGTCTGGCCACGCCCCCGTCCCCGGCCCCAGCCTCGTTCTGGAATCGCTCCAGCATTATAAATCCATTGTCCGGCACGCTCACCCAGCTTTGCGGTCTGCTCCTCGTTCCCACCGAGTAACGTTTCAGCTCATCGTTGTGAAAAACTTTCGCATTAACAATGAGGGAAATTGTGCACATCCAAGCCGGTCAGTGCGGTAACCAGATTGGCGCTAAGGTAAGAAAAAAAAAAATAGTATTTTTTTTCCATACATAAATATGTTTTCTTCTAGCTGTGGAAAACGCCCCGGACTCTTTTTTTTTTTTTTTTAGAGTAATTTAAAAAAAAAACAAAAAAAAAACAGGTTGAAGTTGATTCTTTGACGTATGAGGACAAAGGGCTTACTCGGTCTCAATGTGTACAAATCTTTACATTAAAAACCACAGCAGATGTCAGAAAACAAATCTCACTGGTACATCATATTCTCTCAGTGTGTAAGTTCACTTTGGTAGTTTTCTGTCTGAATATTGCTTGAGCACTGCGGTAACCGGTGGGTGGGTGTGGAGCGGCGGACCGTGCTTGCATAGAAATAACGGTATAACGGGGCTCTTGTGTCTCGACGGGTTTTGTTCGCGCTACACCGGGCGTGTCTGCGCCTGTGGAGTGGAGATTCATTCAGCTGACCTCAAGACATTGTCTAAGAAAAGGGAAGGAAAAAAAAAAAAAAAAAAAAAAAAAATCAGCCCTATTCTTCACTCGTCAGAGCCCTTCAGTGTATTATTCTAAACACTCCTCTGGTTTCTTTGTCTCCCACAGGCAGATATGACTGGTATTTCAGACAATGAGTAGGAGCCAGGATGGGAGGCCTAGTTATTTTTTTCTCTCTCAAACGACTGATAGATCAATAGCCTATATCGATCAGATTTTATATCTGCGGGCTGTAGATGCAGACTGTCCTGTTTCAGCTGGAGATAGCAGGGGAGATGAGGCAAGGGTGTGGCATGGCTAATTGTCAAAGAAAAAGACCCTCCTCTAAAGAAAACGGATACTACCTTTTTCTCAGGCACATCAGCCCAGGTTTTTTAAGAATTAAATCCACATATCCAGTCGTTTGGCGTAATTTTAACACGCGTTGCGATATATATCTACACAATGGGGCCCTCAGAAGGACCATAACAATACACAACCCACCCAGTCTCACACCAACAATTGCAGTCTGCCACAGTACATGTCTTGTTGGCCTGTTATTATCCTTGTCTTATCATCTCCTTTTGTTTCTACAACTGATCATTTGCTACAGACAGTGTATGTTTAAGTGAGACCTCTCAAACGCACACAGGAATCTCACACCGGTAATAAAATGTACTTCAAGAACCCATTAATGATGGCCCATATCGGCCTATTATGGGTTACATCATTATCGTTGTGATGCTCTGCTGACAGAGATTTTAATGTCCAGTAAAGCAGGGCCGGTCTTTGTAATCAATGGCTTTCCTCTCGTAACCAAATTAGGGGTAGGGTGGGGGAGGAATGGAGGAAACAGCTGATGCACAGTGGGTGAAGTCACTGGGTTCTCAATTGACTTGATGTGCAATTGCTGGCAACGTCTTCATAGAGTACTAGGAATAGAAAATAAAGGCGTACTTACTCTTACGTATATATATCATTTTTGACGTTTTAGCATCTGGACCAAAGAATGCCAACTGAAAAAAAAATCCTATTTTATTTCCTAATTCTATTTTATTCTAATCAACAGTCTTGTACTTAATAGCAGTAGGCTTATATTGCCTTTTGGAGCGTACAGAACTATGTGCGTCTTTGTTTGGGGTTAGAATGGGGTTAGAATATCTACCAGTGGCCCAAAAGTGAGGGCACTCATTTGTTTCCATTCCCCCAGGACTCATTGACTCAGATGTCCAGTGGATATGATTGACAGAATTGCTGAAGGACTGCATTGTGGTGAATTAGGTCAGGGTGTGGCATTGCTTTCCTGCTTATTGTCCTCATTCTTTCACTATGATTATTTTCAGTCTTTACTGATAGCCATCTATCGCATTACTGTCAAACGTCCGTCATTTTCGGAGTCTCAAAGTGGCTTTTTAACGATGCTGTCCTTCCTCTTTGTTGTTTTAGGCTGTGGTCTACATAATATTAAGGTCACTTGGTTCATTGTTGTTTTACATGGTTTAATTCAAACGTCATGATATTCGGTTCACAGCTAACTCCCAATCTCTTAAGTACTGAGCTTCAATACAGCCAGCTTATCCAGATTACTCTAAATCCTACTTTTGCTGCTGTTAGCAGGAAATCAGACTGTACAAAAAGAAAAAAAAATGTCTTAGTTGGAAGATATCAGAAAAATATGTGCATGCAAATAGGTGCATGTGTCCCACAGTCAGACACAGGGATTTAATGCATGCATAAACGCTTCCATGATCCATGTGCGGTCTTTAAAGAGTGAACAAGACACGAATACAGAACTGAATATAATCAGTTTCTTCAGTGTGATGTGACTGCCTGAGTTTATTTTCAGTTTTGCCTCTGGAGGGATCTGTAGCCCCTTTGTGTTTCCTCCTTTGCATTTCACATCTGAAAGAACAACATTCTGCTCAGTCATCAGCCACTGACTATGGAAATATTAACATCTGCATTGTATCACGTGGATTGAAATATATCTTGAGTGAAATGGTGGAAAAATCCTGTCATTGTCATCAGAATCCAAAAATACAGACCCGGTGCTGTTTTTCTCATTTCAAAGTCCCGTTCCTTTAAACCACATCACTAATGGGTACATACAGAGTTTTATTGCAAGTAACTGTCATGTGATACCTTCCATTTTGCGTCTGCAGTTCTGGGAAGTGATCAGCGATGAGCACGGCATTGATCCCACAGGGACCTATCACGGAGACAGCGACCTGCAGCTGGACAGGATCAGTGTTTACTACAATGAGGCCACAGGTTAGCTGATTTCCTGAAATCAGACTTAGACATTAACGGCCCATTATTTAAAAATCTGTTCATAGTGAAGTTTAACTTGGTCATGTTATTACTTTTTCATCATGCATGGATTTTGACACTTCATAGTGTATATCATCCAAGAATGTGGTTTCCTGTATTATTAAGCTGGTATGCTCTCTCTCCTTTCCTCTTCTCTCTCTTTCTCTTTCTGTCTATCTTCTCTTGTTCTCTTTCTCGTGGAGGAGGTAAATATGTGCCTCGTGCCATTCTGGTGGACTTGGAACCTGGCACCATGGACTCTGTGAGGTCTGGACCCTTTGGCCAGATCTTTAGACCTGACAATTTTGTGTTTGGTAGGTTGATTTAGGATTTTTCATATGTTAATATAGGAATAAAACCTTTTATGAATGGGGAGGAAATGATGGCTCATCTGTGCATCTTCCTTCCCTTCAGGTCAGAGTGGTGCTGGAAACAACTGGGCCAAGGGTCACTACACAGAGGGAGCTGAGTTGGTGGACTCAGTCCTAGATGTGGTCCGCAAAGAGTCAGAAAGCTGTGACTGCCTGCAGGGCTTCCAGCTCACCCACTCTCTTGGTGGTGGAACTGGATCCGGTATGGGAACCCTGCTCATCAGTAAAATCCGTGAGGAGTACCCCGACCGTATCATGAACACTTTCAGTGTGGTGCCTTCCCCCAAGGTAACAAACCCTTGTGAGAGAGCATGATAATTTGTACTTTTAATTATAGTTTCTCTTGCCTCAGGTTTGTTTCTTCTAAAATCATGAGACTGAGAAATGATCCTTTTCCGTGTGTTTCCATCATCAGGTGTCAGACACAGTGGTTGAGCCATACAATGCCACCCTGTCTGTCCACCAGCTTGTAGAGAACACAGATGAAACCTACTGCATTGACAACGAAGCACTGTATGACATCTGCTTCCGCACTCTCAAACTGACCACACCCACCTATGGAGATCTTAACCACCTGGTGTCTGCCACTATGAGTGGGGTCACCACTTGCCTGCGCTTCCCAGGTCAGCTCAACGCTGATCTCCGTAAACTAGCTGTCAACATGGTGCCTTTCCCCCGTTTGCACTTCTTTATGCCTGGCTTCGCCCCCCTGACCAGCAGAGGCAGCCAGCAGTACCGTGCACTCACAGTTCCCGAGCTCACCCAGCAAGTGTTTGACGCCAAGAACATGATGGCAGCGTGCGACCCACGTCATGGCCGCTACCTGACCGTTGCCGCTGTGTTCCGTGGACGCATGTCCATGAAGGAGGTTGACGAGCAGATGCTCAATGTGCAGAACAAGAACAGCAGCTACTTTGTCGAATGGATCCCTAACAACGTGAAGACCGCAGTCTGTGACATTCCTCCCCGTGGCCTCAAGATGGCAGTTACTTTCATTGGCAACAGCACAGCCATCCAGGAGCTGTTCAAGCGCATCTCTGAGCAGTTCACAGCTATGTTCCGTCGTAAAGCCTTCTTGCATTGGTACACAGGTGAAGGTATGGATGAGATGGAGTTCACTGAGGCAGAGAGCAACATGAATGATCTGGTGTCCGAGTACCAGCAGTACCAGGATGCCACTGCTGAGGAAGAGGGTGAATTTGAGGAAGAGGCTGAAGAGGATGCGTGAAGATAAAGATGTGAAGGTCAAGACAACAATGCCAAAATGAAAAATAATCAACAAGGATCAGCCACAACAGTAAACAAGAAAAAAACATAGTGTCAGGAGCAGTGTTAGAATTAAACTTTAGAATAAGTTAGATATCCCTTGTCAGTAACTTCGAATAAAGTTGTCAAATGAAAACTTGTTTTCCTTCTTCATTGATGGTTTTTATAGAAATAATTCACAGTTGTCCATTAATTAAATTCTCTCCTGCTTCTGAATTTTAATCATTAAGTAAAATGGGCTGTCAGGCCATGCATATGTTAATTCACTGAGGCATTTTGGGGTTATCAATACAGTTATAAATTGTTTCCTGCCGCTATAAAAAATAACTGCATCCCTGTATTTTGTTAAACGTCTACAACAATATGTAATGTCTGTTTCTTAAGCATATAAAACTGTTCAGTAAACTCAAGGCATTCTTAGTGCACACATCAAGAGTCGGATACGGTTATGGTAATATAAGTGTAATATTTAGTCAGGAATGTGGCTCTGCAATGATTAGGCGCATAAAATCACTTACACCAGGACACATTTCCACGAATGTGGCAATGGGCATGTGACAAACCCATGAACATACTGCTTATTGACCACATGCACTACTTTAATGCTCTTAGAATACAGTTCATTTAAAAATAACAGCACATCACATGCAGGCTCCACACATTCATACCAGTTAACATTGAATCCATTAAAATATTTTCAGTAAACAATAATAAAAACGGTGCTATTCATTTATTATAGCAGATTTTTCATAAAAATCCAGTGGAAAGTGCTTTCCCTCATAGAAATGTATGACCCGTCTTATGTTTTCTCTGACATCACCACTGATCACTAATATTACACAATAATCATAGTCATTTGGCAGATACAGTAGCCTCTGTGCTAAAGTGAGTTACGAGTCATTCTTAGTGCATGCACTGACCATTATAGTAACTATATGTGTAGCCCAGCCTATTCCTTATATTACTGGTGGTTTAGCTATAATGAGGACCTAACCTCGTGTCCCACGGCAAAAATTAAATTGTCAGTTTTTGAGCACCATACTGAAACAATAAATCTTGATCCCAACTGGTGGGCTACCAAATAATGACCCAAAAAATCCTGGAGGTGAGAAGAATTAAGAAACAATATGGTAATGTTATTTTATGGGATATATTTGTATAGTATTGTTGTTAAATTGTAATTTATTATCCATTATTATAACTCCTATAAGGTACACAACAATGTTGAATAAATTGTAAAGACGTGATGACTCAATCTACTTCTCTGAGAAATGTCGTACGGCGCGAAAAACGTGGAAAGAACCATTATATTTAGCCCAATCAGATTCTTGTCATGTTATAAATGTCCAATGGGAGCAGACCTCGCTTTCAGTGATGGTTAAATCGACCAATCATATTCCGTTGAAACGCCTTCAGCTGGTGTGGTCAATCCTCACCAGGAAGTGCGCGTACGTTTTTGTTTATCTCCACTGAGCAAGGCCAGGCGTGCGGAGGTGGGTTTCAGAGCACTACACACTTTATTTTAAAAGTCTACTTCAGCCTAAGCGAAGGATACAATCATTAGCTATACACCTACAGTTCCGTTAAATGTTACGTACGGATCTTGAACAAATTTGCCACGTTAGTCGGATGAATTGGCTACTCTCATGTCTCTCATAAACTTCCTTTATAGTTTTCAAAGTACTTGCCCTCACAGTTATTATTTTCTTGTGGGAGGTAGCAAACATTTTTGAATGGACATCATACGACTAATTCACATAACGTAGAATAAAAAAATATATAACAACTAGTAAGGTTTGTTATGACATGAAAATGTGATTTTGGTTACCCTAACCACTAGCTAACCAAAGTAGCGGTTGGGCTCTTTTTCCAGCGATCTTTCGTTTATACTGAGCGGAAGTTAGAATTGTATTAACGCTGAATTATGTGGTTTCGACGGTAGTAAATGCAAACGACAAGTTATATCAGTGTTGCATAATATTACTTCAAGCATTACCTTAAACTTCTTACAAGAAAAGATACAACAGAATTCTGGGTAACTGGTCATGATATTAAGAACACAGCAGCTACATTAGCTTTTTATGCTAACGTGTGTGCCTGGACTGTCCGCAAGTCCAGTCAATGCTAACATAGGTGAAACTAGACGGTAATGCTTGAGCCTAAACCGCATCTATCTGTATTTATCCGTGTTCGTGTATAGCTGCCATCTTGTTTTACTCTGAGTGAGGAATGGAAGCAACTCAGATGATCAATGACTCCATCCTGGAGTCAGATGAGGAAGAAAATGAAGAGGATGATGAAAATAAGAGAGGACATCCACTGGCTAAATTGTGCATCTTAAAAAATGAACACATCCCTGAGGCAGGTGAGTGGATAACCTCTACCGTTATTATGTTAAATAGGTATATCAAATTGTTTTGTTTTGAACTGTATATCATGCATAGTCTTGTATGAACAGGCTTCTTATGATGGATTGTCTCTGTCAACCAGAATTTCCCCTCCTTTTGGGAGATAATGTGCTGGGTCGTGACCCCAACACCTGCACCCTGCCCTTGCTTGCACCCTCAGTATCCAAACAGCACGCCACAATCTCCCTCTCTGTCTACCGGACGAGAGGTTGTCAGAGTGAAGTTGAAGCACTTGTTTGGGACCTTGGGAGCCTGAATGGGACCCGTAAAGGTCGCTTAAAGCTGACTTCTAATGTTCGCTATGCCCTCAGTGAAGGTGACTGTTTAGTAGTTGCAGACATCCCATGCCAGTATGTCAACTGTGCTGCTGATACAGTGTCTTCTCAAAGGGACACAAAGACTCCTGTGAGCAGGAATTCAGGGGTAAAAGCCAGGTTGCCTGAACCCTCAAGAGAAAAGGGAGGTGACTCAAGCACAGGCAGTAAGAAAAGTGTCAACGGAGGTACAAAGGCAAGGGTGCCATTACCTGATCTACAGGACACAAGAAGGACTCCTGCCAGAACTAGTTGCTTGTCCTTTGAACAAACTCCAAACCAGCCTCAGGGGACTCTAGTACCAGACTCTGACTCAGATGGAGAGAAATGGGGAAGAGGAGACATAAGGTGCAAGACCGTAGGTATGTCAATTATGTTAGTATGTATAAAAATGGAGCCATGTTTGCTTTATCCTGATGTTTTACAAGTGGATTTTATTATCTCTTCCAGTGTCTGATTCTGACTCCTATAAATCGAGTCCTACCCGTTCTACATTCTTGAGTCCAACAAACAAAATTGTCCCTGAAAGGTATTGTTGCAAATACTTATTTTTTGCTTTTTTACATGTATGTTTATGAATGTGCAATATGATTTTTCAATCATAATTATGATCTGTGATTTGAATTGAGGTCTTTCATTTCAGTTTTGAAATGTACTGTAGAGTACAGACAGACTAGAAATAGCTGATGGACTCCTCATTTTGCATACTTAATACACAGTATTACATTAAAGATACAGCTATCATGATTTATGATTGTCAGATGGTCAACCCCTGTGTATGTCTATGACACAGGCACAATGAAAGTTTCTGCTTCTTGCAGTTAATTTATTTTTGTATTTCTGAACAATAGTAACTGTTACCTTTGTCTCCACTGTTTTACAGTGAGGATGAAAGCTCCATCACACCCTCCTCCTCATCTAAAAATAGGCCATGCAGACATGTCAGCTTCAGTACGGAGGAGACCGACATGAATGTGGGGCGACAGCAGCTAAAGGAAAAAAAGTCACTTGTGATTGTGGATGACAGTGAAGAGGAGGAAAGAAGTGAGGAAGAAAGAGCAACACCAGAAACAAAGCCTGACGAAAGTGGACAACCAGTGCCAGTGAACCTGGAAAGCAATGCCAGTCTTGCAGGGGGAGATAAATTGTCTGTGTTTACACCAGCAGTGTCCACGGATGTGATAGCTGCATTTAATATGGACAGTGACACTGATGTGGAGGACGAGGAGGACATTGTGGCCTCTGCAGCTCCTGTGACCTTGAACACAAACAAACAAGATGACCGGCATCCAAGTACAGTCTCGGTTCACATGGATAGCGATACAGATGTTGATGAAGAAAATGATGCGACAGACAGTGGGCCCAAATCTGTGATTTTATCTGATGACCCTACCAAACCTCCTCATGCTATACCAGTTATTCAGCCAGAGGGCATCAGCATGGACAGTGACACTGATGTGGATGATGACGATAAAGCAAAACCCACACTGTTTCAGCCTGCACACAGAGCTGACTCTGCTCCTTCAACACAGCCGAAGGATTTCCACCTAGACAGTGACACAGATGTTGACGAGGAAGAAGAAAAGGAATGTGGAACAAACATTATGTGCTCTGAAATAGGCGAGACATCCGCTAGATTAGATTTAAAGCCAGCTGGGCCTGAATCCACAGATGACGAAGGGATACTTTCCCCAGCTATCAGCGAACAACCAGTGGCGCCTGTCGTCACATGTACCAGCGCAGGTGCTGATTTAGAAATTCTGTCAGATATGGAATATGATTCTCCTCTGGTCATACCTGTTGCTATCTCAACCCTGTCAGCCACTTCGGCAGCTGCTACTCAGTCAGACTCTGATGCAGACACAGATATGGATGAATCCAGCATGCCACTTGCTGGGCATGGGGACAATCCAGCTGACCTTGGACTGAACAGTGATACAGATGTGGAGGATAAGGAGGCAGGTGATGACCAGATCCCTTTCCCATGCCAAGAACAAATACCTGTGTTGCCAGTTCCTCTACTGCAGAACTGCTCTACTCCTGTACAACAGTCAGGTAATCAGTCAAGCAATCTTCAAATGTAATAGCGGATGAAATGCGTAATAGATGTAGCATGGGATCATAGCAGTTGTTTCACCACCACTGCTGATCAAAATCTGTATGATGTGACTCAGAAATCAGGTGTGCAATGTGTTGTATTAAAGTTCTATTCACATTATCTTTAGTGGCATTATATAATTTCACTCTAATGAACTTGAACTGAATTTGAACATTGGTGGAAATATTTGATATAATGCAAGTCAATAGAATTTACAAGATATGGTTAATAATTTTAGATGTTTTAAAGTCCACATACATGGCTAGTGGAGAGTCATATTGAATATTTACATGCATCTAGGAATCTAGGGAGCCCTGCATCCTGAAAAGCTCAGTCTACTCTGGTTGGTCAACTCCACTTGTGGACCAATGACCCATAATGACCTAGTGACGACCCATAACTGCTAGGTAGCTCACAGGTCCTCTGCAGGGAACATAAAAATTTGAGAAAGCATTTAATTTGATGCACAATTAGTATATGCCCCCAAGAAGTGTCATCAGTATCATTTTCCTTGAAATTACAAACTCTAAAATGCTTTTAAGAATACCCAGAAAACTGCTGTTTTGTCATAGTTGCTGTATAGGTTACATGTAGCACATACATATGTACACATTCTTAAACTTCTAATAATATGATTTCATGTGGATTTAAATCCTTAAATGCTACATGTTATAGCATAAAATGACTTTGACGTGGCTTTTCTTCAGACGGAGAAGTGGAGGAGATGGAGACACAGGCTTTTGTGAGTCCATCATCAGGTCCATTTAGATGTGAGTAAATTACTGAAATACTATTTGTCAATACAATGCTACAACTTGTGTTCTATAATCAAATTGTGCCTAATACTCTTTCCAACAGGGTAGGAAAATGTTTTTAATAAAATGTTAACTTTTTGTCGTCTAGGTGCCCCAGCTGGGAGACCTGCTGGATTTTCTTTGTCCTCAGACAGCCAAGAGGATGAGGACTTCGTTGTAGCGGAGACGCAGTCCTTCATTCTTCAGCCTAGAGACCATCAAAAAAGTTCTCCAGGTCACCCCACCCAAGCATCTGGCCTTGAGTCTTCTGTTAATGAAAAGGATGGCTCATCCAGCACGGGAGTCACTTTCCAGTTGAAGCTGTCCGACAGCAGCCACCTGCAGTGTCAGGCCCAAGCTCTCGCCATGGAGAGCACCCAGCTGTTTAGTGTCACTGTGGATGGCGGTGTAAATTTGGAGGAAACACAAGCATATGCAGATATCATGACTGCAGACAAACCCTCTGGAGAAAATAAGTCATACTTGGAGGCTACCCAGGCCTATGGAGGGGATGTCGGGTGTTCAGTAGGAACTGAGAAGGAATTACATGTAGACTTAGCCTTACAAGCAACACAGGCATATATTTCAGAGCCATACAGTGATGCAGAGGAAGAAACAGCAGATGAAACTCAGGCTACAGACCTTTGCACCTCGCCCACACTTGCTATGGCAGAAACCCAATTAATGCCTGCTGTTGGGGTAGAAGACAGTCCAACAGATGATGATCCATTTTCTTCTGTATCCCAGTTTGAAACAAAAGAGAGGGAAGCTGTTCCACATGAACAGAGGCAGAGTGAAGCTCTGTCTATAGCTGAAACACAGCCCATGTGCATCAGTAATGACGAGGAAAGTGATGAGGAGGACGCGATTTCTGGCCTTAGAAAAAGAAAAGCAAAGCCACTACAACATAAAGACGAGGACACGCAACCGCTCACAAATTCTGAGGCTTCTACTATTGATACTCAGCCAGTGGAAACAAAAGTTTCTTCGCAGCTTCAGAGAAGAGTGGAGAGACTTGTAAACCCCATTGCTGAAACTCAGCCCATGTGCATCGAGGAAAGTGATGATGAGGATTCACTTCCAGTTTTAAGAAAGAGAAAAGCAAAGCAACTTCAACCTGAAGAAGAAGAGACACAGGCACTTGGAACTCCTGAGCTTTCTGCTGCCGAAACCCAGCCTATGGGTACGGGTGAGGACGGGGAAAGTGATGATGAGGACTCGATTCCAGGCCATAGACAAAGAAAAGCAAAGCCACTACAACATAAGGATGAGGACACACAACCGCTCACAAATTCTGAGCCCTCTGCTATTTATACTCAACCAGTGGAAACAAAAGCTTGTCTGCAGCTTCAGAGAAGAGCAGAGATACAATCTGAAGTTGGAACCAGTGGAGTAAGTGTTAGAAGTAAAAGAGCAGTGAGGGCAAGAGTAAGAAAAGACAAGGAGGAGCAGGCAGAGTGTTCAGAACCCCCAAAGAGACAAACAGGAAGGAAGAAAAAGGCTTTGCCAACTTCCAGAGGAAGGAGAGGGAAATCCAGGCCTGATGAAGATGAGCTTGAGGACGAGGAGGAAGCAGTGCAGACTAGAGGGGCAAATTCCAAGAGGCAAGTGGAAGAGAAAGGGAAACACAAGAGAAAACTTGAAGAAGAACAGGAAAGAATAGAAATGGAAAGAAAAGAGAAGGAAGAACAGAGGATAAGACTTGAGCAAGAGAGAGCAGAAAAAGAGAGACTAGAGAGGGAAAGAAAGGAACAAGAAGAAAAGGAAAAAGCTGATAGGATACAAAAAGAAAAAGAACAGCTGGAAAGAGAAAGAAAAGAAAGGGAGAGATTAGAGTTTGAAAAGGCAGAACGAGAAGAAAAGGAGAGATTACAGAGAGAAGAGAAAGAGAGAATGGAAAGGGAAAGAAAGGAACAAGAAGAAAAGGAAATAGCTGATAGGATACAAAAAGAAAAAGAACAGCTGGAAAGAGAAAGAAAAGAAAGGGAGAGATTAGAGAGAGAAGAGAAAGAGAGAAGGGAAAGAAGGGAAGAAAAAGAAAGATTGGAAACAGCAAAGAGGGCAGAGGAAGAACGAAAGAGACTTGAAGAGGAGAGGAAAGAACAAGAACACCAAGCAAGACTGGAAATGGAAGAGAAGGAAAGATTAGAGAAAGAAAAACAGCAAAAAGAAGAACAGGTGAACAAAGAAAAACTAAACAAACTGCTTGAAAACAAAGATGAAAAGCCCAAAGCACCTGAAAGAGGTCGAAGAGCAACCAGAGCAGCAGTTGCTGCGTCGTCTACAATGGAGTCACAGCAAGAGTCCTCAGTCACAACCAGTAATGATTGTCCAGCAAGGAGGACCAGATCTCGCTCCAACTCTTCCAACTCAGTCAGTTCAGAGAGGTCTGCTTCCAGCGTTAACACACAGGAGAGCAGAGGAAGAGGCCGAGGCCGAGGAGCAAAGAGGATCAGTGAGCCGGTCCAGAAAACTACCGTCAAAAGCAGCAATAGGAGGAGGACTGCGGCTGCAGAGCCATCTGCTCAGATAACAGAACAGGTCAGTAATGATATTCCTTCACCAGGAGTCCTCACCAGGTCCAACTCCTCCAGCTCCCTCAACTCTGACATTTCCAGCTGCAGTGTGAATTCTCAGAGCCGAGGAAGAGGAGGCAGGCAGCGAGGAAGAGGGAGGAAAACTCAGGCCGAGCCAGACTCTGTTCCTCCCAACAGTAGTCAGACTGATCAGAAATCAGTCCAGAAAGTTACAGCCAGAGGCAGGAAGAGCAGGACATCACAGTTACCGTCTAATGAAGATGATAAAGAGAAGACAAACGCTCAGCAGCCAGGTAACACCACAAGGGGGCGTGGGAGAGCTAATGTAAATGGCTCTAAACCTACAGCTGCAGATGAGGAAGACCAGTCAAATCCAGAGGAAGGATCTGCAAGTGATCCCTCACTTCTGCCTCAAAGGGATGACATGGGCAAAGGCCAAAAAACTGAAATGTGTGAAGCAGTAGAAACCCCAGCAGGTCCTTCAGTTAATGATGGACAAGATGCTAAAGAGAAAAGAAGAGGAAGAAAGAGAGATTTGGACACAGATGCTGAGGAGGATTTCAGCAGTAAAACTCCTAGAGGAAAGATGAAAGCCCAAAAAACAGAAGCGAAAGATGAGGAAACAGTAGAGAGCATCGGTCCTGTCCATCCTAAGAGAAAAGGTAGAGCAACCACAACTCAGACAAGAAAGAATACAACGGAATCTTCACAAGTGGAGACAAAAGAAGAAGGTGCGAAAGTGGAGGAGGAGGTTGTTGAGAAAAGATCCAGGAGTCGGCCATCGATGGTCCGGAGGAAGAAAACAGGGGAGCAGGAACAAAGTGGGACGTCTGATTCCATAGAGCAGGATGCAAATGAGGAGGCGCCACAGGTGACTAAATTACTCCAAGGAAAATCTTAGTACATAGGTTGTTTCGATTGAAGTACAGTAAAGCTGAAACATAGATGAAATGGAAAGCTGTGTAGTCGATCCAGGAGCTTGGTTCTATATTGTCCAAGTCCCTGGTGCATTTCCGTCTGACTCAGCTTTTTCAACCATCATAATGTACAAAACACATCAGAGAATGTCTATTAGCCCCTTAGCAACAAGAGTACTCTGAACATCTCCTATCGCCATTAATAGACTAATGAATTAAGTGGTTTAATGGTTACATAGATATACATACATATATTTTTATTTTTCTGTTGTCCTTACTTTATTTTCTTTTCCTCCCTCCCTTGTGCCTTCCCTGTCCATTAAACAGCCCCAGACACCAACCAGCAGTGTTTCCCGCAAGCGACAGTCGGCTACAGCAGCATCTTCCCCTGTACCGAAGACCCCTCGCTCCTCCTCTGTTTCCCCAGCGACTCCTGGACGATTAAAAACTGCCAGTCAAGCCTACAAGGTCTGCATGTTGTTTGTATATGATTATTTTGGGCAGGAAAATTATGCACAGGAGAGATATTCAATGTATTGATCATAGCTTATGTTCACCAAGGAGACTTCAGAGTCATGCGCTCTTCATCTTTCCTTATCTTCTGTCAGCTCTGCACTGTATTTAATAAATACTCCAGACTACTTTACATTTTTTTTAATGATGCACATGTACAAAAGCATGAACAAAACAAAACTCTGCACGATAAAGCTATGTTTTACTTAGTTAAAGGGACTATAATCAAACTCTTTTCCAAATTGTCTAACCTAGTTGGATGACATACGTTGACACGGCTTTAGAACAAACAAAGCTGTAGTTTTGATCAGTCTCTGCCTAAAACAAATGTCTATTACTGTTACAGGTGCTGTTCACAGGGGTGGTGGACGACACAGGGGAGAACGTCTTATCTCGTTTAGGAGGCAGCATGGCTAAAACCGTGGCAGACATGAACTGTCTGGTGACAGATAAAGTACGCAGGACTGTCAAATTCCTGTGCGCAGTGGCTAAAGGAGTCCCCATAGTTTCCACACACTGGCTGCAGAAGGTTTGTTGCAAATCAGACCACTTTTTCTCTCCGATAAATGAATGTTGAAGCACTGTACATATGCAAATGCTCCACACATACAGACATGCACTTGAATACAATCAGTACTCCACTCAGCTCCTCTCTCGCTCTCACTGTGTTTCAGAGTGGTAAAGCTGGGACCTTCCTGTCTCCCAGTGCTTATGTTGTGAAGGATGCAGAGCAGGAAAATAAGTTCAGTTTCTGCCTGCAGGAATCTCTGAGGATTGCCAGCAGTCAGCCTCTCTTACAGGTACTCGAACCCTCTCATCCCAGTGCTTCTCCACTTATTTATTTTTTATCATCCAGAGTGAGACATTGACACTGTCATTGTGGTATTTCCCATGACAGATAGATGTTGGATAATCCACTATAATAGACAACAACAGATAGTGAGTCACAAATTATCCTTAGCTTTAAACAAAAAACCTCAAATGTTTTTCACCTATAAACGTGGCTTCTAACAAAGTGCAGTACAAGAGCACAGTGTTTATTGTTTACCATTACACTGTGGCTTTTACCGTTAATGTACGGCTTATCTTTTATGGGCGCTTAATAGAGGGAAGCTTACAGTAATCTTTCCATTTTGTTATATAGTCATCCTAGTCTGCACTGATTCGTCAGAGCTGCAAAGGGATAGTTTGATATCGTATATTATGCTGATCGTCCTAAAATAAGGCAACACTATACATTTGTAATACCAAAATCCATTACAAAGAGCCTTATATTGATTTTCTAAATACCGGCAGAGAGAATATATTTGTTTGCATGTGTTATACTGTGTCCTTTTGTATTCTTTCCACTACCTTTCTTTCAGGGGTATGCGATCCATGTTACAAAGTCAGTGAAGCCAGAGCCAGTTCACATGAAAGATATCATTTCCTGCAGTGGAGCTACATTTCTTCCCAAGATGCCCTCTTCTCACAAGGTATCATTTGAAGATAAGGCCTCCTCAGTGTCATCTCACATACAGCAGTTTGACATTGAATTGTTTTGAATTTCATGACAGCCTTCTCTTCTTCTCTCCCAGCCCCAGACTATAGTGATTTCCTGCGAGGAGGACTGGCCTCTGTGTGGCCCGGCTGTCTCCGTGTCTCTCCCCGTCGTCACGGCCGAGTTCATCCTCACTGGGATCCTCCAGCAGAAACTGGACTTTGAGACCCATAAGCTATCTGGCCCTGCTGCTAGCCTGCAGCCAGCAGGAGGGAGAGGGAGGGGCCGGAAGAAGACGTAGACCTCCAGACAGAAACCTGCATTAGTGGAGCTTGTCCATCATTTGTGATTCTCTTTCAAATCAGAGACCGGTAACAACACTAGTGAGTCAACAGTTAGTCTGTATGAAAGATCTGAAGAATGTATTAGTCAGAAGTAAACACTTCTACTGGGTTTACTCATATGTGTGTGTTTTGGATGAACACTGTATTACTTTGAAATGTTAAAAACTCATTTCTACATGTTTATATGTAGCATCCTGTTTTGCAAGAGAGTGTCTAAAAGAAACATATGGGAGGGTACATTTTGGATAGAAAGATGGTAAAAATAACCTCCAACCTTGACTAGTGTCTTGAAGTCTGGTTTTGCCTTATTAGTGTGGCAAAATGTATATTTCAAAATCGCTAAAGCTACACGCAATGTTGCTGCTATGCAGGGTGTTTAATAATAACTTATTAACCGTCCTCGTCACCTGCATCTTCACGTCCCTCTCTACAACTGTAACAGGCAGAGCAGTTTCTAAATTGCTGATAATCTTTGAATATTATATCTTCATCCTCTGTAAATGCTTCGAAACCCCAACGCTGGCAGGTAACCAACGACTAAGAGGGACTTTGTGTGAATCATGATTGTGTGGCAAGGATGTGCAACCAAAGGTACTTCTTTTAAAATCCATCAGCTGCTTTGGCCAGCGGACGAGAATGCCCGCTTCCTGTCCTGATGAGAAGTGCATAGTAATCATGAACCTGTTGTTCCTGTGTCTCCATTAACCATCACCTACTCCATTAATGCTTCAACCAATCCTATTACCTCCAGGGATGAGACATGATATAGGCACCTGAATGCTGATGCTGCTTCTACATCAATGTTGTAGCATTTGTCCTTGACATTCATTACCTTGCGTGCTCCCACTTTTCCATACAACCTTCATGATGTGTTCTTATGTCCAAACAGACTGCTGTACAGATTTTACTTTTGGTCTCTTTCCTGACCTATTGAGAATCCCTATCAGTGCTCTTTTAAAGACTTATCAGATTGTACCTTGATTTAACTTTTAACTTTTTCTGTTAAATAGCTATAATTGTAACAATGAATTTGTGTTTGAACAAAACGATAGAATGTGATGTGCCTGTCTTATTGTTAAAAATGGATGGTATGTATGGATGCAACTGTCAACTTTTACATTTTGGTGATTCAGTGCTATGTATCACTTATGGTGCTGAATTGAAGTGCTTTTGTAATAAACGTCAAATTTTATTTGCATATAAGTACAGAAAAAATACATTGGTGTCACATTCTGCTTCTCTTAAGGCCATAAGTCTATTAATATTTTTAAACTCCTCTTTCCTCACTCCTTTGAAACCTCTTCAAAAGGTGTCAGAGTTTAAGTTGGATTCAACTTGGAACACATCTGACCTGTTTTTATTTCAAGGGAACATATTACTCCCCATTTAGCAAGTTAATGTAAGCCTCACATGTCCCCAGAATGATTCAAAATTCACCTCACATTTGATTAATTGTACAATGTCTCTATAGCCGTGGTTTTCAGTTCTGTCCCTAACAGGCTGTGTCTGTTGCTTTAAATGCAAATGAGCTACTTGCCACGCCCCTTTCCTGTCGGTGCCTTGGATACCATCATCTAGACACCCTGGCCAAAGATGAACTAAAAGAATCTTTGCCATGTCTTTGGCGTGTCTGGCTGGTTCTGGTGGGTCCTGCAGGACTGTATATTTCCAAAAGGCTCACTTCAAGGCCCAGTTGTTCAAGGCGGCGTGTTTTTCTCCCTTGAATCAGAACTAGAACTGTTTCATAATGGAAAAACAAATGAAAATCAAATTATTCACAATATGGCCCCTTTAATATTTTTTAAAGTAGTGCTTAAAGGTTTGTTCTTCAGTTAGTGCTGTTAAAATGCGTGTCTTTAGTATTTATAGAATATTTTATATTTCTTCTGGCTGACTGATTTGACAGTGGCGTAAAGGTTCAGTGCCTGCATTTATGTTACATTAAAGGAATCCCTGTAGTTAATATTCACCCCATATTCTGGACACATAATAAATCACCTTGCACATAATGTCAGGGCTCAAATGGGTTATAAGCACATCCCTGTGTTTTCTCAGCATCCTCTGTGGCCTGCCTGTCTAATATAACCCTATAAATGAATCTCACCAATGACAATAGGTGTGTTTTTTTTTTTGGGGGGGGGGGTGGCCGGTGTTTTCCGATATGAGTCGAGTGGCTCCGAGAGTGAGCAGAGCCCGACATATTCTGAACATCTTCCAAATGTTGAGCCCGAGTCGTGAAGTGCTGCTCTTGAGGGGGGAGAGGTTGAAAGGGAGGGAGACGACAACGGAGGAGAAACAGGCGCCGTTCGCACGCATTTTCACCTCGGACAGCATCCCGACATCTCCGCCGACTGCACCGCAGGTCCAAGCGGCCAATTAAAGGTAAGTAGGTGAGCTGCTGAGCGGTGATGATTTTTTTTTTTTGGGGTTTTTTTTTTTTTTTTTTTTTTTTCCTGCCCCTTACATCCATGTGCCGATGCATGTCCTAAATGTGACTGGTGCACGACGGGTTAAATTCTGCAGTTTTTTGGTTGATGCGCTTATCGGCTATCCTGGCCCCCGAGGTGACTGATTAGACTCGGAGTTGTGAGGTTTATAATTAACAACACATCCGACTGTTATAATCGGCGAGATAAAGGTGTGAGAATATAGGTCTATCTGGCCCGGTTTACTGGACTGAGGTGTCCTGGGATGGAATTAGCTCGGAGCTCGTTGGATATTTTAGGCTTATTTTTTTTGAAATGTGTTTTTTTTTCCAGTCTCCTGGTGCGATCGAAGTGATCTGCTGACCCCCCGAGGAGCACGCCACGACAACGTGAGTTTACATGTTTTTTAATGGGGGCAGAAATAATGTATTGCAGGGCAGGATAAAGGATGTGAGGGTGAGGATCTGAAAAATATAACGAAAATATAATGAAATGAGTGTAAATGCCAGACGGTGTGGCAGCTCAAATAAAAAGCTCTTTCAGTGGTGGTCATTAGTCCACCATAAATGAAAACATGAAAGAATTCAACTGTATTTAACGTTTATATATATCTGTTATTATTATAGGAAATCTAAGTTTTTGACACATTTTATAGTCTTATCTCATTTCCATAGGCTGTCTCATCTACATGCAAGCCGTATGGTCCTAAAGGCTATTCATCCTGCACAGTTAAAAGCTTAATAGCAGACATTATCTTCGAGGATGCTCTCTCCTCCTGGTTCTCTGGCTGTGTTGCCTCCACCTGCAGTGTCCTGAGCTGCATCAAGGGCCTAAAAGACATGACAGCAATGGCTATTATCACTTCATCCAGCGCAGTCTGCATAATTTATCTCACCTTTAGCATAACCAAATTATACATTTTCTCTGCTCTTATCTTCCCCCTTAAGTCGGTTTGTCAATATATTGCACATACAGTGTAGCTCCACCGTCCTGCTCCCCGGCTCCTCCCTCATGACCACTGATTTTAATGAATCTGACAGGTGCAAGCATTATGGTGGAAACCTGTCTTGTCCTTTAGCTCACTGCAGCCAGCTTTGGAGGAAAATTGGTTTTGAAAATGTAAAAAAAAAAAAAAGAAAGAAAGAAACGAGAGTCTTTAGATCACACAGAGAAACATTTACCATTTTGTGTTTGCTTCTGTCTAGACAAGATTTTGTGGTTGTTTGAGTTTTCCCTTGCATCCTCTCCTGCTTCTGCTGTGATGATCTGAAACGCAAGATCATGTGTAGTGATGGAAAGCAGGCGGAAAAGCCCAATGGTGGTTTTTGAAAGTGGGTACAGCTAAAGTAAACAGTCAGCCAGTTTCACATGTGAGTCCCTTGGTGCGGTGCTTGTTTTTTTTTTTTCTTTTTGTTTTTTTAAGGCCTCATGATTTATACATGTAGTGCTGTGTGAAAAGGGTACAATATGTGCAACCATGTGTGTGCGCGCATCTGTTATGTACGTTGCAGCACGCATTTCCTTTCCAGCGTGCCTCCTCATCTTCTGCGGGACTTCACCTCATGTAATGTCATTTCACTTCGGCGCTGAAAAAAAAAAAAAAAAAAGGAAAAGTGAAAATGAATGAGAAATGATGACGGCAAAGCCACAGTGGTAGCTTTGTTGACTCCCCACATCTGCAGTCACTGAAGGCATTTCCGCCTCTTTAAAGCACTGGACAAAGACCCGACTGTCCTTCCAGTAAGCGGGGAGTTCAGAGTTAGAAAGAACACAGGCACGGCTTTGATTTCAGAGTGGGATGCACTGGCTTGGATTATATAAGATAAGGAGGAGGAGAGGATGAAAGAGACGTGATAAAAAGAGAGCGAGATACAGAGAGGGACAAAAGGAAAGAAAAAGGGAAACGAGAGAGATGCCCAGAGATAGAGAGTCGGGGACTGAGCATGAGAGGAATCATACTGAGAAGACAAAATATGGCAGAGGGAAAGTGAGAGATAATCTGGAGCTGTCACACAGAGATATGTAGAAAGTTAAGAAGAGCAGCATGAAGGGAAGAGTAGACATGGACAAGGCCATGATAGCAGGAGAAAGAAGCACTTGAAGATGTGAGACTGATGACAGACGTAAAAAAAAAAAAAAAAAACAGCAACAAGGGAAGAAAGAGCGTTGAATCCAGTGAGGTAGAATGAGTGCAGCGAAGGGAGAGAGAGTTAAAGAAGGACAGCAGCAGATGGCAAATTTGTCTATGTCCGGCTGCTCGTGTTTTATAGCCCAAAGGATAGTGTGTGACTAAGGTTATATATGATTTTGTATGTTTTCATGGCCTCGCGTGTTCTGTGCTCTGTGAGGTGCACGTCGTGGAGTTGCTTCACACGGCCTCAAATGCATTAAAAAAAATCGCACCGAAATGGGGAAGATTTTTGATTATTTGCTTTAATGGATCCTGCTTGGAAACACCAGATTGGCTGTGGTTACTCCAAGAGGCCTACTGCTGTGACAAACAGATGGACACGGTTCACTCGCCACTTTCTTCAGAGCCAAACGTTGCTGCATTAGAGTAATTAAATGCTGTCGGCTACGAGTGTCAACAGTCAGGTTTTTTTTTTTTTTGGTTTTTTTTTTTTGTGTATTCTTCTTGTTTTCTTCGAAAGTTACCGTACGATGCAGTGGCCTCAAATGAAAGTTCAATCCTAAGAAAGAAAAACTTCCTGAAAGTGAAGAGTGCAATTTTAGACGGATGACTGTAGCAAAGGACACGAAGGGTTTGTCTGCGAGGAGACACTGTGCTGTGTGATGCAGCTCCCGTATTTTGTTTCAGATGCAATAAAATCAGTGGGCTTTTAGGCTCTTTGCCCGGAGTGTGGTGCGAGGATGTGGCAGGGTTGTCTGACACACTTTGTCAAATTAGCACTGTGAAATGCTAATTATCCTTATTTAACAGTGAGCAACAATGACCTATCTGCTTTATTCATGTTACATATTCTTTAAAAGACAACAAAACAACAGACACTCATGACAGACAGATGGATTAGTGTTGCTCAAGGAATGGGATGCGTTACTACGTCAGCCATGTTACAATAGGACAATTTAATCTTTGCTGCATGTTTATTAGCTGCTGCAAAGTGTGACTGTGAGCACTGCAGGTGTTCCCTCCCAGTCCCCTCTTGAGCTTTGTAAATGAAAACTGCAGCAAAATCTCTTTTGCACAAATCTCCTGATGCGTTGCCTCATATAAACCACAGTGTAGCAGAAAACAGTTCGCGTCCTTAAAATATAATCCTGTCCTTTTGTCGTTTGGCCTGTTGACCTTTTCAGTCTTGATTTTTCCTGTTGGAAACTCACTGCTGGATCACTGCTATTTGAATTATCTTGAGATACAAGGATGTTTCTAATTTGAGATGATTAATGGACAACCCTTGAAAGCAAAACCAAGAATTGCACATACTCATTTAATAGGGCAGTGCTTCCATGAGGTATAAACTGTCTTAAAACAGCACTAACTTTGAGTCATGAGTCAACTCATAATCTTTAAATTTAATACAGGTTAGGATTAGGGGCCATTAAGTCACAATGACGCTCCAATTTGCTGTCTCCACAGAAAGGTGCATCACAGGCTGTTGTTTTTTTTTTTTTATCTGAAATGGCAGGTAAATCGAATTAGAGAGACTGCAAGATCCACTGCAGATGCTGTCTCTTCAGCAAGATTTTTTTGATTTTTAGTGTGATTAGATAGCCTAATTGAATTCTTAGTGAACAAAGTAAAGTACACATGCAAAACAGAATAAAAGTAAAAGAGATAAAGTAGGTAAGAATGACCTCAGAGATATGCAAATTGAAAAGACGAATACAGACGAAGACAAATATTATGTGGCTGTGGATGCTTTGACTTTAAGGATATTTTTGTTCTATATAGATAACCTTGACTCCATGCTATTTAGATGCTGCAGTGTGTGACTGTGAGCACTGCAGGTGTTTCCTCCTGGTCCTCTCCCCGGCCTTTAAAATGAAAAACACAGGAGAGCGTCTTTTGCTCAGACCTCTTGATGTGTTGCCTCTGATGCCTCAGCACAGAAGAAAGCTGTTTATCATCGGTATCCTCTCTGTGCCACAATTAATCTGGATTCTTCTCAGACACCTTCACAAGACCTTGCGAATATTCTATTTTCCCTCCTTCTTCACCTCATTTTGGACCTTTCCCAATTAAAACTCTGCTTTTTTTCTTCACTTATAATAGAGACTGTGCTCTTGATTCCAAATTTGAAAGAGTAGAATTTTGTGTATGCATCGATCCAAGGATAATATTATGGAAATGATCTGTTTTTTTTCCCCCACCCATTTATTAATAGAGATTGTAACTTTATGCCTTATGTTTTCACGGTCTCGGACTCATCTCTTTCAAGTTAAAGAAAAACGCAAACACAAAATCATACTTTCAGCTCATGAAAACTGACGCGAAGCACAGCATCAGTGGCTGACACCTGCACGTCTTCTAACCTACAATACAAAGTAAAGAATGACAAACAACACCAAACAGGTTAAAGTCAAGAATTATGTGCCCTGTTGTACAAGTATGTAGGTAATCATTTTTTCAAACTTTTTCTGTCTGGCTTGCATCGTCTTCCTTTTCGTTCTAGACGGAAAAGACACAGCCAGGATGTGGACAGTCAGTGTGATCGCATTCACGTTTCTGCTCACAGCAGGTATGTAAAGATCAGTGATGGTGATCCCTCTGAAAATATGTAAAACTGTCTTTTTTAAAGGTTTGACAGTGCAGATAATTCAGTTCAATTTGACAACTGAAGTACTGAAGTATTCATACAGCACCGTAGACACCAAAATAATAAATATACAGTTACTGATATTTTTCTAATTTATATTTTCTTTCATCTTTGTTTACAGCCTTTTCTGCTCCTGTGAAGGGTAAGACTCAGTGTATCGGTGCATCACATACAATTCCGAGTTAATTTACTCATCAATTATAAATTAGAAACTCCCCCTGCTCTTGTGCTGCGTGGGCTTATCAATACCTCCTTGCTTCCATCTTCCTGTCTTTCTCGTAGCCCCAGTCAAGGAGGAGAACATGACTTTGTTCCATGGCGAAGATTTCCACATCTTGCTTCTCTCACCCAAGGTGGAGGTGACATTTCAAAACAGGTCTGCTCAGCGGTCACCCGAAGTGTACCTGATGCGGGACGGGAAAGAGGTCAGCAGCAGGGTCAAAGTCAACCAGCACCTCAGTCACCTCATCATAGACACCGTGGGTGAGGGAGACGAGGGGGTGTACACGATTAAAAACCCGGACAATCCAGACGACATCAAACGCATCAACCTCATAGTACGAGGTATGAAATGATGGGAAGGATAGTGTTTCATGGTGCGTGCTGACTCGTTACACTCAGATTCGGTTTCCCTTCTGCTCTCTCCTTTCATTGCTTGAGGAAGCAGATGTTTTTAATAGAATAATTCAATCTGTTCTTAACGGAGTTAAGCAGGTATGCTACAAATTTCAATTTAAAAATCAAATTAGAGATTTGCCCAGTGATTCAAATGACATATGACAGTACTGATACTAAACAGACAAGTTATTTCACATAAAAGACCACTTCAATTACATTTTCATCAAATATTGCAACTATAAATTGTACTTATAGCAAAATACTATTTTAGATTGTTAACAATTAAGTTAATTAGGCATTTTTATGTGAATTCTGTACATATTTGTACTTTGCAGTACTTGAGAATTTCCATTTCTACTACTTTAAACTTCCACTCCACTACATTTCAGAGGCAAATATTGTACTTTTTACTTCACTGCATTTATTTGACAGCTTTAATTTAATTTCTAGTTACTTTTCAGATATATAGTAAGGCTGTATATCATACAGAGGGACCAAGGATGTGAATACTTCTTGACCATCACTTACAATCTGCAAAGCATAAAATAAGGCCAAATTTGTGGAGACTTGTTCACTTGATTAATATAAATGATCGAGTACAATCTAAAACTTGTACACTCTGATGACTTCTAGTTGGCCAACGTATATAATAAATGTGCGACATCAGAACGAGAAAATAATCCTCTTATGTCTGATCTGGAGTCAGAGTCACTGTAGGAGCTGTCATCGCTCCTTCTTTAATCATGCAGTCAACAGCCAGATAAGCCACACACTTGCACGTCCTGTTTGTCCTGAAAGTGTTACAAGTTGCGGCACTGTTGACTCTGTAATGACTGCTGACTGGTAATTCTGAATGCAGCAAGGTTTAGGCACAGAAAAAACAAACATTCGAGAAGAAGGAGAAGAAGGAAATGATTCAAAATCAGCATGGATGGCGTAGCAGTATGTGCATGATATGCCATATGGAGCCACTAATGTGTGTGGAGCTGATGAAGAGGTGCATGTGTGTCTGATTGTGTGTTTTTCTTCCAAGTGTGAGAACATACTGGAGCTGCCAGGCAGTAATTATGCAGCTCTTTAACCACCAACCCACTCCCTTCTCCTTTCTTTTCCTGTTGTTTTCCTGTCTTTATCTTGTCTCCACTGTCTTTCCCTCTCTTTGGTTTTCTATCCCTGCCCTCCCATGCCAGCTATCCTGATATTTTTGGATCCCCCATTTCCGCAATCTTTCCCCTTTTTTCGCCGCATCTGTCAAGCTCTTCCTCTCGTTTTTGTCGCCCTGAACCCCTATCTGTCCTTTCTCTCGCGTAAACTACCTTCATCGTTACTTTGCCGAAGTTCAAAGCTATAAACTGTCAGACAGTTTTCTGTCCACTGTAGTTAATCTTGTGATTTCCGTTCACTCGAGGACAAACATTCTGCTTTGCCTTCTAGATTGCTCAAACGAGCAGACCATTAAATATGGAGACAACTACCATATCCCACTGTTAGGGGTGTCTCCTCCCATCATGCTGGAGTACAAACCCAGTGCTGTGGAGGCAAACCTGACATCCAGGTAAAGTTACAATAATATTTTAACGAAAAAGACTGTTTAAAAAAAATCTGTAATGACACTTTCCTACCATGATGTATATGCACTGAGACAGTGTGTCTCAAAATGCCCGGAGAATGTCATGGAAAGTTTATCCTCTTTAACGTTTCCTCCCACAGACCTGCGCTGGTACTGCTGACAACCGTAGGCATGGCCAGGGAGGGCTACCAGGATCGTATCAGCATCAGCGACCACCACATCACCCTCAGTGCTGTCACAGGCGCCGATGAGGGTAGCTACACTGTCAGGGATGCCAAAGGTGATATCAGAGGCAAAGTGTGTCTCAACGTAATAGGTGAGAGCACAAATGAGAACGGTTAATGTTTTCCCTCTCTCATGGTTGACCTGTTTTTAAATGACCAGCACCTTCCATTAGGAATGCATTTTTTTTTTCCCCCTCTAGTTATTACACTCCTGTTGTCTGCCATAATGGCTTTTTAAAGACTCAAACATTAATGGGCTCCAGCGAGCTAATGCATTTTTTAGATGATCCATGGGCCTGTTAACAGAACTGTGATGTATGTATTGTATATCCTTGTGTCTCGTCTGTCTGTCTCAGAGCACCAAATCTTTGTGACGCTGCCTTATGGTAAAAGGCTGAAGATCAACCTGATCCTCAACAGCTCCCTGGTCCGCCTCTTCTACACCCCTGATGGTGAACCCACACATCTGCTGTTGGACAAGGGACAATTTCTGAATGTACTTGTTCTTGCTCTCTGTTACCCTAACAAAATAACCATATTAATTTAGGACGATTTAAACAATCGCCTCAGTTACTGTTTGACGTGAAACAATATTTGACATTTAGAAATATTTATGTATAATTGTAACTATTTTCCCTCTTTGATGAGGCTGACAAGATTGTTTCCTGTTAACTGTTAAATAATATAATAAAATAATAATAATATAAAACGTGAAAAATAATATAATAAAAAAGACCTAGCTATTTATAGCCAACAAATGGACATTTAGCCCAGTATGACTCTGTGTTGTTAAGTTACTTCAAAATTTAACCCCTTTTGTCAAGAGTAATGATTATGTTTATATTATTTTCTCATTTAGTTCTTTGACGGTATATATTGATGGTGTACTGTTAAGACCGCGATTGACGCAAGGTGTGTACGTTTGTGTTTTCATGCCAGGCCCCAACAGAGCTTAATTTTGGGGACCGCCTCTCTGTGGATGGCTCTTTGGTTTTTCTGGATCAAGTCAAGGCCTCGGATGCAGGCGTGTTCAGAGTTACTGACATACTGGGGTTCCCTGTGTCCAGCATCCACCTGGGAATACAACGTAAGGAAGGGATGGGTGAAGAAATAACCAGAGCTGATAAAAATGAGTTCATTATGTCGTCATTTCTGGAGAAGTAGAGTTTATAGAAAAACAAATAATCCTTTTCTTTTGTATTCAAACAGTGGAATTTCAACAAGTCAATGAAAGGTCAGTTGAATTATTTTCTCTCCCACTCCTGTCCTTCTCTCTCCTTTCCCATCATGCCTCCATGCAGCCTACAAGCTAGAGTCACTGTATGTAGCCATCATTGCCCTGTTGGGCCTGCTGGTTTTCCTGCTGCTGGTTTGCCTGCTGTCTTGCTTGATCAAAGTGAAGAAGAGGGCCAAGAGGGCCGCTGCTCTGGAGAAGATTGCCCAGAATGCTGGCAAAGAGGACGAGGGGGAGGCCTTCAGACAGGTTGGCGTGAAAGATATACAACTGGCCATGTGACAATGATGATGAGAGGGCGTGTCCTGACAATAATACACCACTGTTGTTTGCGTGTCTCTGTGCATCTTCCCAGGTGGTCAAAAACATCACCAAACTCAGTGAAGAATCCAAGCATTCCCAGGCTGACAATACTGAGAAATCGCAGAGCACTGAGGTGGACATTAAAGTAAGGAAATTGTCTTCTAATGTGTCTTTAATGTGCTACTTCTGTCTGCACGTTTAGGCCAAAGACATTTTTCTATCTTTTGTATCCAAAAAGTAGAAAATAAACTATTTCACTTCAATTAAAATGTTTTATGCCTTACATAAAATGAAGGTGCAACCACTGATAGCCACTAGATGCTGGCTTCAGAAAGGCCTGGCCCCCACAGACTTAAAATGAACTTCTCTCTAAAAATACCAAGTCAATAATGGGTTTTTTTTTCCAGGACACCGTTCTGGCCTCATTCCTTTTATTTGGACCCTCTAATAAGTGTTCTGGTGGTCCATCTTCATTTTATTCCTCATTTAATAAGATTTTTGGGCTAATAGAAGCCTTTGAAGTCTGCCATGCTGGGCTTTGATTGACAGGTGTGTTTGTCCGCTCATTCACCTGCTGAGTCTGACTTTCAGAGCTATTCTATTTATTAATTTTTTTTCTCCTGTGGTTAATAAGTTACTACTAACACGACCATCAAATGATTCTGTTACAAAAGTGTTTGATGAAGTTTACTGTTTTACCGTGCCAGTAAGCTATCATTTAGCATTAGCTCACCCATGACCCATCGTGCTCCTTCAGTTCTGCCCTTTTTTCCACATATGGTCACTTCTGGCTCCAAAGAGCCAAGATGGCATCAGCCAAAGTGCGAACTCCTGGCTTCAAAATGGCAGTTCAAAAACCCATGGAGATGTCACGGTGGCTCCGTCGCTTCTTATACACAGTGTATGTTTAAAACTGAGTTTGTGAGAAGTAATGCTTTGTAATATCTTCAGTAATGTCTCAGGTTTTTATGTGTTTTTTACTGTGCTTTTCATTCGATCTCAGGGTCTGGAGGTGTCCTCTAAAGAGGTTGGGGTTGGTAACCTAGAGACCAGTGACTCAGGCGTCGGCTTTAACACTGCGCTCCCACTGGACACTGACACTGATGCCGCTGATCAAATCCCCGATTCTGAGGCTGTAAGCATCTCTGCTGCCACTGAAACCAAGCCAAGTCCACCGTCTGCTGCCACGTCCAAGCCAAGTGCTCCACCAGCGATGGAAATTAAACCTGCTGCAGTCGCTGAGACTAAAGCCAGCCCCGTACCTGAGAAGAAAACACCAGATCAACCTGTGGAAGCAAAGTTAGACGTGCCCAAAGCAGCAGATGTGAAGCTTAGCCCGAGTCCTGAGCCAAAAGGTGGCCTGAGTCCAGCTGATCCAAAGCCTGCACCAAGTCCAAGTCCAGAGCCTAAGCCAGCTGCCCCTAAAGCCCCCACCCCCACACCTGAGAGCAAGAGCGTCCTGACTCCCTCACCTGAGCCCCCAAAACCAACCACACCAGAACCAATTACCAACGGTACACCTGAGCCGGGTCCAGATTTCAAACCAAGCCCGGATCACACTGAGCTTATTGGAGGTTCAGGTCCAAAAGCAGCCCCGGCTAAAACCCCAGAAGTGGAGCTGAAATCTAATGGTGCTGGACTAGATGTTGAAATCGACGCCAGCAAAGATGGCACCGTAGCTGCTGATTCCACCACTACTACCACTTGAAAACTCTCCCTGCAAAAACACAAGGGAAGTCCCATAGATCCTCTTTATCTACCACCACTGTAGACAATCGAACACCCCCTACCAAATAATGAAGAAACCACTGAGGCTGGGGTGAGGACTTCGGTTAAACTTGTCTAATGCCTGAACACAATATTACCTACATAATGGTATCACACTTGTCTATAACTACCACTTAACACGTCTTAGACTTTTAGATTCAGAAACACTTTACATAACAAAATAACAATGCAGCTTCCTGATTGTGAGACATTTTAGTTGTAACACACCTTGCAACCTAATTTTTTGGTAACTTTACAGTTAAACTGCCATACTGCAAATGAAATCCTTTGCAGAGTTTACAACTAAAATGTTAACTCCACTTAAAGGTATTTTCTAACATGATGAGATGCCAGGATGGTTTACAAAATTTTGTTAGAACTATAGCATACGACAACTCCTTATTTGACCTGAACTAACCATTGTTTCCTATGTAGCAGCCTGTTGCTTTTTTTTTTTAGCATGTTGATAAAACATACAAAATGCATGAAGTTATCAATCTTCCACTATGAAGCATAATGTCATCTCTAACTTACTAATACCCGTGATGACATTCTTGTGATCGGACACGATGAACATGGAAATGAAAGCCCCTTTATAGAAAATAATGAAATGTGCAATACATCATAATATATAAAAACTTAAAATACACACGAAAACTAGTAATAGTAGCACCACTATTTATAGTGTCTGAGATCGAGATTCAACCTCCCAGTGGATATCTCCAGCGATTAAAATGTGTTTTGCAGACTGATCCCTAAAGTCTGCATCAACCACGTACTGTCTTTGATCTGGATTTCCCGGTGGTTCTATAAAAAAACTGCTATTCTTAAAATTTAATCAGAAACTCAGGCCAACAGAAACTCCAAGCATTTAATGGGTTCACTATCTTCCTACTGCTTGTCAGGCTTTCCAAAGCTGAAGTATTTATAGAGTGTGTTGTGAATTTAAATAGTTAGAACATGCTTTTTGTTTGGTTTGGTTGTTGGTTTCTTCTTGACTTACCCCTTCTTTTCTTTCTTATTTCCCTGCTTTTTTTTGCCGGGCATGATTTGACATAAACAGTAATTCAACCGTGTACTAGATATAGGTCCTGTGTATTTGGCCTTGAAGTCTATAATTTGTCAAAAACTTAAATATTTATGCCTACCATATTTAATAACACCAACATATTCTCTGAGGCCTTAATTAATGATGCATCATTTGTCCACAATTTTGAGATATGTGGATATTCAGTCAAGAAAATGTAAGAGTTGAGTTCAAACTCCTTTATAATACAGATGATAGGTGTGGCAATTTGCATGTCTCTACCTCATGCTTTAACTGGCCACTGGAAAACCACTGACAGTCCATTTGATGCACTGAAGTCAACAAAAAGCATTTGTGGTTTTTAAGGAAAGCACAAAGTAACAGCCATGAAATGTATTCACACGATCAGCGAAACGTAGGAAGTAAATCCAATCGACAACCACCGGGCCTTGATAGCTTTCTTGACTAATACTATCTTGCATGTAAATTAACATCAGATGATATGTCAGTATCCTAAAAAGCCATATGACAAGATAGGTTTAGATGTCAGATTTAATACTAAAAGCAATTAATATAACATACAGCAAAACTTAACACAAAATCAAGGTGCCTCAATGTGTAGTGAACAGGATCCGATGGTCACATCACACTTAAACATGAACAAAGGCGTTATTGTTATTAATGGTCTTTGACCTAACAAATGTGTCTCATTAACAGCCTGGATTTTCTGAAGGAACTGCAAACACCTTTTGGCAATACTAAAAATGGTCTTTTTTTTACACACACATAAATAAAGACACACACACCCTCACACACACACACACACACCCACACACACACACACACACCCACACACACCCACACACACACACTCCAGCCTTGTAAATATTGCATGTGTATGCCCGTTAACCCCCTTAAGACTGAATGTTTTAGTATATAGAATGGTTGTTGTATTATATTTAATAATAAAGATAAAGACTAATTAAAATTTCTCACC
>JAPQRN010022125.1:20037-36783 GCA_037367275.1 Coranthus polyacanthus | reverse complement strand
CTGAATGTTTTAGTATATAGAATGGTTGTTGTATTATATTTAATAATAAAGATAAAGACTAATTAAAATTTCTCACCAAAACTTAAATATAAAATATAAACACATAATATATACAATATACTGTACACTAATATTAACTAACTTCTTGAACTAATTTGAGAACCAAATATTGTACAAAAAAAAACAAAACAAAAAAAACCATCAAGAAGACTTTTTAGATCGATTATCTGCTATTCTTATTATTCCAACCTGATGATACTCACAGCATAACTCTTACAGTATTTACATGTTGTATTAAAATGTATGTCACTTAAAGCGTTGATCACAGCATGCCCCCACCAAGTCCTGAAAAACAAGCTCTTACTGTCCTCAAGTTGTGTCTGTGTGTCACCAGAGGAGTGATATTTAGATGTTGCCACTACCATGTGTTGCGGATTTGTGTGTTTCAACGTGTATGCCATATGAGAGTGACTGGTTTTCTGACCGACTGTGTGTTAGTGCTAAATCTATGCATCGGCAGTTTGTACAGAATGAAACTATTGTACCGTAAGTGTTCATCTCCATCTGTTGTGAGTAAGGTATCCATGTGCCTGCTTAAATCATCTCGTGCGTGTGAAGAAAACAAGTGCTGTGTTCAAGTCATAAGTGTGAATGTGTTCAAAAACCACGGAAATTGTAAAGGATATTGTAACTCTGAGATATTTGGATTATTCTTGTCTTTGTTTTAGTGCCTCAAACATATATTAGATAGTGAGCCTGTATTCTGTCAGTAGCTGACACCCTTAATGGCACCTTTTTTCTTATTAAGTAGGGTATTCACTGATGTTGGATGCAGTTTGCACACCTGAATGAACAAAGTGATGCCATTTACTCGCCTGGCCTGAGATTCGTAATGCGTTGGAGGTATGTGACATATTGTATGAAAATGATGAAAGCAATGGTGAAAGTTTCACTTTTCAGATGATGACTAAAGTGTGCTGAGTTTGTGAGCGAGGGTGTTTTCCATTTTGCTAATCAAGTCAGAGGCACATTTTGAATTCCTCATAGCAGCAGATGAATGACAAAGCTTTGTCGGGGTAACCTTTGGGGTTATGGTGTGGTTGATTATAGACTACTAAAACAGCATTTTCATGAACCACCATTATATAATCAGTGATTGTAATGCTAACCCACTCAGAGTGAGTAGCCATGAGAGAGAGGCAGATGGTGTTTTAGCGAACAGGAAGAGCCTTTGGTTTACATATTACCAGCATCTCAAAGGACATAGGAGAGTGAGTGTAGTGGTACTGGAGTTGTGACATCTTGGTGCCAGAGAGACTGTGCGTTCACACCTCTGATAACCCACTAATTGAAACCACTGCTGTTATAAAGTGTGGCACTCCTTGCACAGTGTGCGTTGTCTCTGCCCTGATCCTCTCTGTTTACTTCTGGCCTGGGTGTGGTGTGATGTTCCACATCTTCTCTCTGTACTCCCTTTTTGCACAACACTTGATGAAGATGTTTTGTAAAGAAAATTGTTTTTTCTCTTTATTTCATGTCTATAGGAATACTAAGAATAAACAAAAGATTATGACATGTTCTGTCCTGTTGTCACTGTTGTCCTGCTCTCACAGGAGGACGGTTTCTTTTCAGAGCTGTCTATTTAATCTCAGACAGTCCTCTCACTGGGTGTCAGCCATGTCACGTGTCACTTTCTCACCCCTTCAGGCTCTGGATCTCACAAATACCACTGCCTTGTTTTGGGCTTTCACCACCTCACCAGGATGTGTCATATAGCACAGCAGACACAAAAGAGATATTTATAACCAGGCTAAAGGTAGCAGCTGCAAGTTACAACCTCACCTTCCCAGTGGCCTGGTTTAAATGCACTTTAACAAGTATCAGTGTAGTCCAGGAATTATTTGAATCATCAAATTTATTTTGCACAATCTCAAAAGCATGTGGTTACAGCAAAAGGCGTGTTTTATGTAGTTTATGTAGTTAGAATTTCTGTATTTGTAACAAAACATAATATATAATGTATATGTCTTTTTAAAGCTACAGGAGGCAGAAATCAGAAGGATAGACGACGTGATGCAGTTTTATGTTGCCCTGTTGCTTATGTGACAAACCACATAGTAGAGACATATCTGATTGAGTCTTGAAGGTGATTTGTCGTTAGAGCTGTCAGTCACCCATTTTTATATCCTCTTCTCTGAAAAGACCTGTGATTGGCTAAGTCTCCTGTCACAGGTTAGATTTTCAGGTCTAGGTCTAGCTCCCTCTCAGATGACTTGAATTCAATTAAAAATATCCTGGAAGGTTATTATGGAATTTTTGCCCCATGACGCAGGGGAAAATACTGCCTACTGAAGCTTTAATTTTTTGTGAAAACTGTTGTTTATCATAGTGAGGGACTAAAGATCTGAATTGGTGCTGTGTTCTTCCCATCTGTGTCACATGGATTAAAGAAGGGAAACAGAGGAACAAGGATCGTTCCCATGGTGAAGGTGTATATTGGTGCCATGGTAACAGCATTATAGAAAGACACTTCCTCTTTTTCGCAGTCTAAAAACACTCCGATGCGGACAAGTCGGACAGACACGTTGACCTTGGTGGGCTTTGGGTCAGTGCAGGCAAAGATGGAGCCGCCCTTCAAAGACATCGTCCAGAGGCCATTGGATGTACCCGGGGCAGACATCTCCCCTCTGGGGACGTCTTCTCTTGCCACGCCCAACCTCCATGCCGTCTTACGATCCACCTCCACCTCCCAGTAGTGTCGCCCTGTGGTGAAGCCTTGACTACCAAACACACAGTAATAATAGTGGAACCTTCGAGGATTTGTTTGGCAATCCTTCGTGTCCTTGCCCTCTTCATACCATACTGAAGTGTTAGACTGTGACAGTGACAGAATAGGATGGGCTGTCTCAGGGTCAAAGGTCACTGCTGTAATATCTGTGCAAAAAAGATTGAGTAACATGAGTTTTAATGTGGTTTTTTTCATCTGTCGTATCAGATAAAGTACATGTATATACTTGGGTAAAGGCAGCTTTTCATGTGCTTCCATATCCTGTACTGGATGGGCCCCACAAACTGGCCAGAGCGCACCTCTGTGTCCACCTCTGCTGGGAGAACAAAGCTGACCTCAGACCTGCTTAAAAACACGGAGAAAGGAGAGGACTGAAAAATGAATAATAAACTGCCTGGCAGACTATTGTAATTATTATGAAGTCGGGCTGATTTGCAGAAAGTAGAAAAATACCAAGCATGCCCAACAGCAGCAAGATTACGATTAATGAGGGAGAAAACAGCGAAGGCAATAAGAAAACAGTTAGTTTTAGAAAAACACACTGAGAAAACCTGCCTCTTTATAAGCTCTTGAATTTCCTGTAATGAGAGAAATGAAGAAAATTTGTTAGAATTTATCCTCACCAGAAGGAGTTTTTTATTTAAATTAATAGTCGACTTGGTTTTGTCTCCAGTTGCTGTCACATCAACCAGGCCAAAGAACTTATATTGGAAAGAACTGAAAGCTAATATGTATTGTCCCATTGCAACGTCATTTGGCAGCAACAGAGCTATTCCTCTGTTGGACTGAAAGCAGTTTTGTCTCTTTCCTCTAATCACTTAGTCTATACTGTGACTGTCAAACAACTTATATTGATAAAAAGTGAAAGCTAATTGTTCCATGGTAACATCAGTGCGTAGCTGCAGAGCTACTTCTCTGCTATGTTGGACTAAAAGCACCACAGTTTCTATTTGCTTCTACACTCTTGTCTTGCACTGTCCACTGTCCTATTTGCTGACTAATGTGTTGACTGCATTTTGTCCTTTCACTTTTAAATGAGAAATTGATTTTGACTTGCAAAACCACGCAAGTCAACTGTTTAGCCAATCAATGTCCACAATTGATCAAATAAGTGCCAATAAAGTGATGCAGAACAGTGCACTGCAGTTTGTGGCTTGGGTCCCTTTGATGTAAACCTGCATAGTCACTCTGTTTGCCAGCAGGCCTGAAGTCCAAACAAGTTGTAAACAGTTATTTTGACAGGTCACAGGCAAGGTAAGTTATTTTGACCCGAGCCCAGAGGATTTCTTTCCCCGGATAAACACATGGGTCGCTGCTCTGCTGTTGTGCCAAAAAGGTTTCCAGAATATTTTATGGAGCAGGTCCAAACTATTCATGACCTCCCTGTCTCTCTCCTCACATTAGCTCACCTTCAGTCCAAATTTATATCACCACGCATCCCTGTGTTGTTGCTATATTTAAGGCAATATCATTGTAGTCACTACTGACACACTCCTATTGTATGTTTATATATATATATATATTTTTTTTTTTGCCATGATGAGACTCAAAGTTATCTCACTTTTAGCAGTTTAGGACTGTCCTCCTCAGCTAGTTTGCTATTGAGCAAGGCGATCGCTCTCTCTATGTCCTTCCCTTGCTCTGCTATTGTCTTCTCTTGCTCCTTCAGCTGCTTCAGTTGCTTCTGTCTCTCCCTCCTCAGCCGTTCCAGGTCCTTACACTCCTCCTCATCCAGAAAGCGATGAAGATTATGAAACTCGGCTCTGATTTCTCGTTCCAGGTCATCAAACCTGCTCTGCAAGTCGGAGGGAGAAGCCATACATGCAATTCAGAATTAATGAGACCAAAAAGGTTTTGTATGAATTTGGGAATATGAATAGAATACAAACAGGCTTTTTACATAGTTTACATATTTCTGCGTGTAGTTTGGATTAAACTAATATGAGAAGTGCATTTTTAATAAAAGACAAGGATTAATAATGCAGCAGTACCTCTACTTCCACCGACTCTATGAACGTCTCTCTCTCTGCTTCTCTGCACTCATCTAACTCGTGCTTGATTCTTTTAATAGCCTGGATAAGCTTTTCCTGCAAAGCACACACACAAAGAGAGACAAAAAAAGTGAAATGAAACGCGTTGGAAAAAAGAAAAAAATGTTTCTGCTGTTACATCCTGCTAAGTTTGTAATCTGTTAAAATAAGTTTGAAGAAGGGATGCATTTTATCTAACCTGTTCTGAACAGAGCATCAGGTGACAACCATAAAACTTGAGGCTTACCTTTTGATCGAAGAGAAGGCTTTTATTGCAGTTGTTGGTGGTGTCTTTATTGTAGTTGTGGTACATTCCAGTCTGTGCAAATGGGACAACACACAAATCGTGGGGACTCGTGCAATAAATGTGACGATGGGGAGAGAAAGAGGGAGGGTTAAAGTGAAGGACATGAAAACACAACACTGAGAGGGAGCGAGAGAAAGAGAGAGGTGGAGAGGAAAAACATATGCCTTCATAATAAAAACAGCAGTCAGACTAATGGAGCGTCAAGGACATACATCCAGGCAGAAAATTAACGAGGAACAAAGTATTGACAAGCACAGATCAGTATCTGCAGCGTGACTTGAGAATATATGGATCCATTAAAGGAATGGGGGAGAAATGGAGGGTGGGCGGGAAGCTGATGACTGTAGCTGCCAGGAGGGCTTGGTGGCTGGCAGCATGCAGCGATTTATGGCAACAGACACAGAAGAGTCTATTTCTGTCTGCCAGTGTCTTTGGAAACAAAGAAGAAACTGACAGACTGGCTGCGTCTTCTCAGTCAGATTCAGATATTGTGTTTCATATTGGAAAATGTGTTTGCCTGGAAGGTAGACAATGCATGTTTATTTTTGCCACAAGGCTCTCTCTAACGTCTGGGGGGAGCGGATCCAGTGCAGCAACCATGAGCTATTACAGTGCTTGCTTTTGTAGTTGCATCGAAGGATGCCGTTTAGCTTTCTGTAGCCCGCCGAGTTTCACATATCTGAGGGTTAGGCACTGTGTCTAAACGTACAGTCAGCATTTGTGCTTTCCTTTCTCCCAGGAGTACATATCTGCATTCCACTGTCGAGCCACATGCCTCTTCGCTGTTCTTTTTTTTTTTTTTTTAAATCACCCTGCCTATTGTTTTTATCTGTCCATTTATCTGAACTTTTTTTTATCTCTACCCCCCATCACTCCCGCACACAGACGCACACAGGGGGTCTGGCTTTGGGTATGTGTACTGAAGCGGCATTACTCATCTCTGCAAAGGTTCCTCATCTATTATTCATGGTTCTGGGTCCTGGCAAGTGTCTGTGCTGAGCTAAGGATGAACACCAACTCAGTGCACTACAGTATGCGGCAGGCAGGTGAAGGGACACTGCTTCCCCTTTCACTATAGACATTTAAAGAAACACAAAGGCTGACTGCGTTAAGTCATTCCTGACCGAGACTCGAGATTAATGTAAATCACTGCAGCCTATTCTCTTTATTGTTCTTACAGCTGATGCATTTTTTAAAAAATCTTTAAGTCACACCTATATAAACATATTCCATGTGAAAACATATGAATTGCACTGTTTGAAATGAATACTTGTACATTTAAAAAAAATGAACGTTTGGACGCTTAACTGTTAAAAAATAAAGGGACTTAGAAATGTTCAAATTTAGCTACATGTTCTGTGTTCATATTTATAATCTAATTACACAAAACACAAATCTGTCACATCAGGCAGTTTAGCTCAAATGTTTGCATTTGTCTAAAATCCCTGTGCTTGACAAATAAAAAAATAAAAAAATAAAACAAATAAATAAATACGTAAATAAATGGTCCGCCCACCTCGACGCATTTAAATAACGTCACGACAGTAAACAAGAACATGTCGCACAGACAGACTCAGGCAAGAGGTATCAGTTGTTTTTAACGGATCTAAAGATGTTTCCATTTTATTAAAAGCATGTTGCACACGTAAAAGACATCTCTCTGTACGTTTCCAACAGTCTGTAAGACCAGCAGCTCTGTGGCTTTAGCGAGCTAGCTAAGTTAGCCAGTGTTACCAAGTAACGTTAGCTTAGCTAGCTTAGCATGCTGCCACTGTGCTGGTGTTTTATTGATTAATGTGCCGTCCTCGTTATGAAATCTTGTTGAATTATGAACATACAACTTTGCAGTTGGCGTTAACTTTACAGATAACTAAATGACTGTTTTATTGCATGCTTGTTTATAGAAATGAACGGACAAGCGGATGTCGAGGTTGATTACAAGCGGAAATACAAAAACCTCAAACGAAAATTAAAATTTCTTGTCTATGTGAGTAAACTCATACGTCCCCTCACGCAAAACGCCACCTTCTAACATCCCTGCTCTCTATAGTCATTTGTGCCTCGATTCCCTGTTTTCAGGAACAGGAGTGCTTTCAGGAGGAGCTGAGGAGAGCGCAGAGAAAACTGCTTAAAGTTTCCAGAGACAAAAGGTGCAGAACAGCCATGTGTACAATCAAATGTGAAGCTGTATCACTTTAAGACTCATAAATAATACAGTCAATCCTCTGTTCGTTTGTGGGTTTGTTTTATAGCTTTCTTTTAGACAGACTGCTACAGTATGAGAGGGTGGATGAAGACTCCTCAGGTAATTATTACGCTAAAGGATGTCCTAATAGATACCGCTGTGTATCATTGTGGCTTGCATTTGTTTAAATGAACGTTACTTAGGAGTGTCTTTCTTTTCTGTTTCAGATTCAGACGCAACAGTTTCTTCAGAAAACAGTGAAGGAGAAGGACCCAGAGAGAGGGAAAGAGAACGAGATGGTGCAAAGAAGTAAGTTGGATATTTTAACAGATAACTCGGATAATTCAGAAATGTATTGCACTAAGGTTAACTCATTAATCATCTCATCAGTGGTTGGTGTCTAACTTTCGTTCCAGTGTTTTAATGGTAGAATATACAACTGGAACTTTAAAAATATGATCCTTTTTTGGACTTGGTGTTAAGAACCAAATGCTTTAAAGACTACTTTTGTACTGGAGGTCCACAGTAAGGTAAAGACACCTGTGCTGGATCACTACAAGTAATTTAATGTTAAATCTTCCTGGTTTAGGCCTATTGAATTATTATTATTAGAATAATTTCTCTCTCCCAGTTTTTTGTCTAACCATGATTTAAAAGGTTCACAGCATTTAATATACTTAGGTGATTCTGGTTTCTTGTGGACAGAAGGAAATGAAATGAACACAGAGTTTCTCTCAAATTCATATTTTCTCTTTTCAGACGAAGAAGTAGTCCTGGCGCATGTCTTCCTTCATCATCCTCTCCTCATCTGTCACTGTTGTCCCGTCCTGGTGTGAATCCCCTGCAGTCCTCAGGATCTGGACCCTACCTAAACACTGTGAGTTCTAGCTTCTATATTTACAGGCAGCAATAGTTACACCGTTGCCAGTTTCATCTCCTCATCAGCAAACATAATCCCTGTTTTGATTTGGCATCATTTATATTATTTGATTGTTTTGTCATTTTAATCATAAGTCTGTTCTATCTCTTCCTTTGTTTTTGTTTGACGTTTATAATGGCTTCCCCGCCCTTGCATTGTACATTCTTCTTGTCTGTGTTTTTTGTGTTTGTGTCTGTCTTGTAAACTGCCTATGCTTGTGTGCATGTGTGTTTGTGTGCTCATTTGCAAAATGGGGCCTTCGTGTGTGTTGGGCAGATGCCCTTCCCACCAGAGTATTTGGCTCCTCCAGCTGAACGAATGAAGAAAGAGAGAAAAACAAAGACGGCAAAAAACAAGAAAGAGACTACAGGGAAGGTGAGAGAGGAACAGGGTTTATAGTAGGTTATATTTTACAACAGTAACAGTTTATATGCAGAAGTCCTAGGAAATAATATATTACTGCTCTATACATTTGAACATCAAATAGGTTTTAAACTGTTTCTTATCAGTGCTTTTCTAAACTTTGCTCAGTGTAACCTGTAAAAAGACACTGCAGTAGTAGATATCACCTGATCATTTTTATGTTTGATACCATGTGGAACTGTAGAGCTGTCACTACATCCTTTAGTTCATGTACACACTGCATGTTTTATCCTCATTTACATCTGTATTTCTGTGATGCAGCACCCATCCGTACCCCTCGTTCCATCATTTATCGCCTAATTTCTGTTAACGCTGATGTTTTTGCTTCATTTTGCCCTCCTCTCAGGTTGTTACTCCAATGACAACTAATTACCCATCAGCCCCTGCGGCCCCTCCAACAGCCAGCGGCCCCTTCAGCTGGGTTCCTCGACAGATGCTCAGCGGAGATGCCGCAGAGGAGGAGGGGGAGAGTGACGGTGACAGTGACAGGGGAGATGAAGACAGAGGAGAGGGAGACGAGGCTGAACTGGTCATTGACATCCCTAATGAGTGAGCTAGCCTAGCATGTGTGTTTAGATATATTTATAAGTGGGGGATGGAGGATCTACGTGCGTGCTGAGAGCGAAGCACATGACCCAACGCCTATTCCACGTTCTGTGAAGGAGAGTCAGGCTCCCCCTTGTGGATCTTTGCAAGATTACAGTATCAGTGTATAACAATACCCAACAGAAATGTGGTTTTCATATATTATGTCTAGACCTTTACATGAAATTAAAGTAATTAGCTACTGCAAAAAAACTGACTGCCACTGGGGTAGCTGGTGTCTGACGGAGTTTAAAACTGCCTGCTGATCATAAAATGCACAAACTGTGATTACAACTAGTGCGTCCTTCACTAAAACGTTCTGTTTTTTTTTTATGTTCAATCACCATCCCAAACTTGGTAGGGTAGAAAATCTGTGCTACTTTAAAACTTTTTTCATATGATATAAATGTTTGGAAATTCCTATTAAGTCCTACTTGCTTGTTAGAGACTTTTGATACCTGCCATTTGTACTTATACTGCTTTTTTTTTTTTTTTACAAAAAAAAGAGGAAATAATGTATTGTTTGCACCCAAATAACTGTGTATGTCTCAAATTAAATAGGGTTTTTTTTTAAGGTAAATTATTTGTCAGACTTTATTTCTAAACATTTGAATTATTGGCTTGTATACATTTAAGACAAATATCTCACATACCTACAAGAAAGCAGTGAAAGTGTTAAATGCATCTTATGGTATGACTGTATGCATTTTTTTGCTCCGCCCAAAACATCACACCCTAATACTGTCATTCCAGAGCTACAGTCAGTTATTGTAGAGGTATGACATAGTCTGTGTGAAAGTCACTCTGCGGGATGCATGTACTGAAACACTACACTGAAACTACAGCATAAACATAAAAAGCTCATGTAAAGGTAGATAATGTTCTGTATTTTCTTCTCTGCTTGCTTGACCTCTTTGGAATGGAATCCTATCCCATGCTTGACACAAACCCAGGGGTGCATTTGGCTCCTGTTGGCCAAAACTCTTAAGCAATGAGAAGGCAGCCTGGCTGGATTCCACGTCTCTTCTACATATCAAAAAGAGGGCAAGATATTTTTTCCGTTCTCTCTCACATGCTGTCATAGGCCATGGTATTACGTACCAATTGCTGTTTTGCCTACATAACTGTTTTAAAAGAGACGCGAGTGCCAACATCATGTCTCAACAAGCATATTTCTAATATTTATGAGGGCAAGCTGAAGTCTGCAAGCCATGTAAGGCATGTGTTTCATCTGGAAAGATAGATTGTAAGATCCACTGCACTCTGGTTGAGACAATGACCCGTGACTTTGACACTGTCAGGATTAAGCTTCAATGAGGAATTAATTGGGACTATTTTTATATCTAGGTTCAGTTGCTCATATTTACTGGGGTTTTGTACTGTGCGCTCAAGTGAGAGGTCCTGCTTATGAAGTTTGTTTACTTATGAGTATTTCAAAGCAACTGTTGAGACCGAGTCAGCACTTTCAGGAGTGAGTTTTACAAAAGAAATATGGACAACAGGAGTGTGTCAATCAAGTGACTAATCCACACCAAGCAACCGCTGTTTGGGAATGCAGACTTACAGGTAATTGACAGCTTTTGAATGGTGTGGGTTTGGCATGTGTACCTAACAGCAATGGGAGTTAAAGGTGTAACCATAGAGAGCATAAGAGGGAGGGGGAAGTGGCGTTACAGCCAAAGGGAGAGTCAAAGAGGGTGGAACTGACAGAGGGGGCGAGGTTGTCAGGGAAAGGGAAATGAAGGAGTAAGCAAGATTGTGCCTGCAACACAGATTCACCCTCTCAGCTGACAGTAAATGAAGACAGACATGGTGGGACACAAAGTGGAGGAGAGAACAAGGAGCGGGTGAGGATAAACAACAAGCCATCAGCGGAGCTTGCCAACCTTGGCCACCTTATCTTTTTCCATCTATATACGGAAACCAGTGGATAATTCATAAGCCTCTCCCTCTTGCTCTGTGTGAGTGTGTGTGAGAGAGAGGGGGGATTTGCAGAGCTCACCACCACCATGCTGTGTCCTGCTGCTGTCAGTGCAGCTGCTGCTGCGGTTGTCTCGCTGCTGGCAGTGCTGGGCCCAGGCCTGTCTCCTCCAACTGAGGGCAACTCGGAGCCAGGCTTCAGCCTCTGCAGCCACTGCTTCTACAGACAGACGCCTCCTCAGGGAGCCTCTGCAGGGCCGCTGCTGCGGCCCCTCTGCCACAGACAGCCTGGGGGACAGTCATTCGCCACTCTGTACAAACCAACATGTGACACAGCTGTCTACTCTGCCTTCCATCTCAGCCATGGATGGGCAGACAGAGGGGGAGAAGAAGGGGAAGAGCTCATGGTAAGGACAAATCTATCATGTTGTTACTTAATTTGAATATTGAGATTTGGAGCAGGAAGTGCAGTAATGACATCACAAATTAGTTGTGCACTGTGTAAACAGTAAACATTTGATTGGTAATTCAACATGCAAGAAATGAACACTGTAAACAAATCAATGATGGAAATTTACTGCATTTCAAACTGTCATTTAAGCAATTGTATCTGCTCAACATATGGAGTTTTAAAAATAAAATTATTATGGTGCACAATGACACTGAAATAGAATTAGCTCTGTAAATATTCACATGTCCTGTGTGTCATCTTGTAATGCAAAAATATTTGACTAGAGAACTTTTGATAGATTTATTGAAATCCTTTAATGCAAATGTTAAATTAATATTGTGTTTACTTATAATATAAGTCATTAAAAACACACTCAGACACTAAAATGCTAACTGATAAGTAGGGATCGACCAATACGTTGTTTTATTTCAGGGCCGATATCGATTATTAGTAATCACGGAGACTGATAACTAATATTTGGATCCGATACACATTAGCAGTAACAATTAAATTCCTGGTGTCAAATTTTAGGTCAAATTTTAAGAATAATGACCCAGTAAAATGAAACATAAAACTATATAGAAGTGCCTGTAAGCTGACTGTCAAATCAAATAAAGAACAACTCAGAAAATTGTCAGTTTTCACAGTGAACTGGAGGGATTAGAAATAATGAGGACGAGTAAATAAATAAATGTTCTTTTCTCAGTTCAGTGTTGATAGGCTATTATTTGGGTGGGACATTGTTCGACTGGAAGGTAAAAATGTAAATACTGAATCTGATAATCAGTCTATCCCTACTGATAAGTAATGGAGACCGTCTACTGCAAATACGTGTACAGTGAATACTTATGCAGTGTATATACTTTCATAAAATGTCATATTATCTTGCATATTCAGATTCATAACAATGGATTTTGATTATTTGTTTCTGCCAGACGGAGGAAGAAGAGAGTGTTAAAGTAGCAGTGCCAGCTCTCCTCAGTGGAGGCGAGGATCCATCTCAGGTCGTCACGGCCACAGATTCCCATCTTCAGCTCTGGGACTCAACGGTCACAACAGTAGTCCAGACAAGCATCATTCCCCAGTGTAGCCCTTTAGGGGGTGATCTGTACATTCTGACCGGAATGGGCCGACTTGGGGCTGCAGAGGATGAAGACAAGGAGTGTCAGACAAAGCTGCTGTGGTCTGCAGTCTGCTGTGCGGTCCCAGAGGGGAAGGAAAGCTTTAGCGTGGGGTTAATCAGAGAGACAGGGGGAGGGGAGAGGCAAGTAAGTGTGGAAGAGCTGGAGGAGATGCTAGGAGTGGCTGAGCTGTTCTCCGAAGGATGCAGAGGAGCAGATGGGCTGACCGTTGAGGTCTTAGCAGGCCTTCACAGTGTGGCAGACCCTGGAAATGTAGAAAAATTGGATTCAGATGCTGCTGATGATGACACAAGGTCTGAAGATGAGGATTCAGACAAGGCTGATCAAATCACCGGCAGAGAAGTGGTAGATGTAGGTGCTGCTGATCAAGACTCAACTCAGGAGACTCAGAAGAACACAGAAGCACAGATCACAAAAGAAGAGGCAGCTGGCGTTGCTGAGGTCCCGCCAGAAGCTTCAGCAGATGCAGTGGCTTCAGAGAGCAGCAGTGAAAAGACCTATCGGTCCTACGAAGGCTCCGAGACTGTGGATGAACTGGAGACAGATACTAATTCTAGCAGTACTGTGGTCTACATCCTGTCCACCACCGTGTTCATCCTGACAGCTCCTCTGCGGCCTGTGTTCTCCACAATCATACAGTTACCTGGACAGGTGATACAACATTTAAATAACCTTTTTTTTTCATTTACACCATATTTAACAAAAAAAAAAAAAAACTCAGTAGTTAAAACTTCATAAAACGTGAAACCAAGGAATAATTACAATATTTAAAGTTGGACAAGTTTGTTGGACATTTAAATCAGAAGTACAATAACAACAAGAACTCTCAAAGTAAAGAGTCCTTTTCTTAAGTACTGTACTTAAGTACACATTTGAGGTACTTGTACTTTACTTGAATATTTAGTTACTTTTCATATTTAAGTTTTTCCTCCCCTTCCTGTCCTTCCACGTATCTCCAAATGCATTGATTTTCAATGTTGGTGATGAACGGAAGGAAGTTTTCCTTCATGGGTTGAGAAAATCCTCTTTCTTAAGCTAAACTCTTTAAAAGCGCTCTAGGATTCGTTGGAAAATACTTTGTCGCAAAGCTGGAAACAGGCCTGTTTTTCGGAGCTCATAAAAAGTTGACTTTTTAGAGATACATGGTTCTTACAGGACAGCAACGCTACAAACATAGCCACAACATTCAATTACCGGCACTAAATAAAATAGTTACAATTAGCTCAACCTTAAGCATCAATACATCAAATATAGTAGTAAAACATTGACAGGGACCATGTTACTGCACAATGACTACTTTGACTTTTCATACTTTTAGTATATTTGCATACATACTGATAATACAAACTTATGTTTACGTAAGTAAGGTTTTGAATACAGAGCTCTTACTTGTAGTATAATATTTCCATAGAGTGGAGTTAATACTTTTATTTAGTAAAGGATCTGAATACTTCTTTCACCACTGTTCAAGGGTCTAATTCCTCGCTTTTATAACAGTGTAAAACACAGAAAGGATAGATTAGGATATGCAGTTTCAAATGCACTTAAATGCGTTAGCACCTCCCAACAGCTTTCACTGGAATGAGGTGTGGCTGGTTTACGCTGGGTTCACTGCATTGCCTTAGGTTGTATGCTGTTATTTTGTTATATACTGTATATGCTCATCTTATTTTTGTCTTGAATCAGGTGACGTATGTTCTTCAGGAAGACCTAGGAGTTCTCTCAGCTTTGCCTGGATATACCTACTCCTTTTTCCACCTTTTGACCTCTGACCTCTTGTCCTGGATGGGCTCAGCTGTAGACATGGTGCTGGGTATCGGGGACACCTGTTTCTCCAGTACCTACTACTGTACTTCCTCCATGATGGGGGCCCTGCTGAACAGCTGCCACACTGGGGTCACAGGCATGGGGACCCTGGCCGGCGACACACTGGGGATATTTGGTGATGTGCTAGATAATACATGGTGGGTGACCAAGTTCTTTGGAGGGCGTCTTTGGGAGCAGAGCCAGGGCTATGTAGGGACAGTGATGACAGAGATGGGCGGTCAAGCGAAAGCTGTAGGTGGAGGTCTGGGGAAGCTGGTGTGGAGGAGTGGAAGTGGGGTGGGCAATGTGTTTAGGATGGGAGGGGGAGTAATAATGGGGGTGGTGGATGTGATCATGGGTGCAGCGAGAGAGGGTTTTGGGCAGGAATCAAACTGAATGAAGACGAGTCAAAACTGACAACTGGCTAACAGTAACAAACCTGTGTGTTTCCCTAAAGTATTTTTGGTTTGTAAATTTCTTTAATGCGTGGGAGTTTGAAAAGGGTTAAATGTGATATGCCTTAGTTGTTATGGAAGGATTAGCTTATTTTAAACTTAGTGAGCTCAGTATTTTATATAGGTCTTACACTTCACTGTGGAAAGCTGGCTATCCAAATAAACTGTAACTGCTGTATTTGATAGGGGATTTATTGTAAGTTAACTGTGATTTTGAAAAACACTGTGGACAAGGCCTTTGGATGTAATTGTTTCTCTTGTATGTTTGGCTCTACATTTGCATAAAAGACAATGCTGGCTTATCATTATCTTATGTGTTTTTCTTTGCGATTGTGCTATCGACATTTTTTCCTCATCAAAATAGGCCAACATCTTACATATTATCAATTTCTGTCAATGCCAGTTAGACTGAACTGGTGACACAAGTATAATATAATATGAATAACACACATAAAAATATGCATTCAAAAACATGAACATAAGGTAAGAGACAAAGAGACAGAAGACAAAAATCAACGTGTCATCCAACTATCCAGCGTCCTGAAATGAACAAATTCCAGAAAATGCAGAATGGGGCAAGTGGATCTCAAGATTCCTGTGGCAGGAGAAGAAACTAAGAGTTAGGCTAAATACAACACCCTCCAGATTACTAGGGATGAAGGGGGTCTGGCACTGCATTGCCCAAAAAACATATTTGCAAGCAAATCAGAATAAAGCCTTGGTAAATATGCAGCCCTGACTATTGCGCAGTGTGAAAGTTGATTAAATGCCAGTATTTAATTCAAGTCCCACTACAGGCCATTATTAGAGACAGTGAACTGAAACACCAGCAAATGTTAAGTCAATGAACATCCACATCAGCAGACTGGTTTAATGTGATGCATGACATTTTTGTAATGGAAAAATTGACATTTCCTTTGAGACTCAAAACAGATACTTTTTGCTAAATGTCGGAAAGGGTGCATTGAGTTTATCAACCAAAGGAACAGAACACTTAAGGTAAAAAAGCGCCAGATTTATAGTAACCCACTGGGTCTCTGATACACACAGATCTGTTTCGGTGTGGGTTTTTTGTTCTTAATTTTGATTTGTTTCGTCTTTTTTGGTTTAGTTTCAAAAACAAACCTGCGCGATGTAAGAGGCTTTGTACCTGCTGATTTGATATTTCACATAAAAAAAGAAAATGTAAAAAAGAAATAGATATGAATAAAAAAGGTAAGATAAGTGGGTAAGCGTTGACCATGTGAGAATAAAACTAAAAATGCCATTATTCTTTTCCTATTTGCTTAAAGTATTTCTGTACTTTTTCTGTTAATTATTATTGTTGATATTATAAAAATTGAAATCGTTTAGTTACTTCCGTTCTGGACCGGAAGCGGCGATCAAACCCGGAACACATTGGGTGTTGTTGCATCAGACGGCAGAGAGGTGGAGTGCACTCATGTGGCTCTGCTGTGAATGCTAAGTTAAGCTGACGTCTCTTTCTGTTTCATTCAAAGGTATGGATAACTTCTTGCAAAAATGTATTTAAAAGGCCACACACTACTTCAATGCTAAGGCGAATCGAGTTTAAAATAAACTGTCTGCGTTAGACCGCACACTTTATCTTGCGGCTGTAAAAACTTGACTTGTAGTTTGTTTAGCTAACGCTAAGTAGCCTGAGTGTTCGTCAGCTTTGACAGGTGGCAGAGATGAGCTTTACAGAGGGTACATAGCTGTTGATGCAAACTTTGAG
>JAPQRN010022125.1:7527-19937 GCA_037367275.1 Coranthus polyacanthus | reverse complement strand
CTGAGTGTTCGTCAGCTTTGACAGGTGGCAGAGATGAGCTTTACAGAGGGTACATAGCTGTTGATGCAAACTTTGAGCAAATAATGTAACCCTAGACCCGTTTTAAAAGCTAAAACTCCTTAAATTTATTGAAGATTGATTTATTGATTTTATTTACAAAGGAAACCTGACACGACCCTGCACAGCGTTACTGGAAATGTCATCATACATATTTTAACAAATAGAACCTGCTTCTAAAGGACAGGCATGTTTTGCCAGACCACATACAATACACAGTGCTAAAGAGTATGAATTGGACAGCATGTTTTGTCAAAAGCCAGAAACAGCTCTACATAATTGCTGTGTCTTCTCTCTCTATAAATAAAATTGAATTCTCTCAGGGATGGCCTCTCTCTATGTGTCACCTCACCCTGATGACTTCAGGAGCCTTCTTCCTCTGATAGCTACAGAGTTTTGCTCGTCCTCTCGCCCCAAGACCATCACAGAGGATCCTCCTGCCTCGCTTAATGCCCGCACCAGACCCATCCTGGTATTGGGCCCAGGGGAGGGTGAAACCGTCCTGAGTGGGGCCAGTGCTGTTACCTGGTACCTCGCTTTTCAGGGGAAGAGGGCTGGTGTTGATACGAAGCAGCAGAGCCAGGTGTGGCAGTGGCTTAGCTTTGCAGACAATGAACTGACCCCGGTGGCCTGCGCTGTGGTCTTCCCACTCATGGGGGTGATGGGAGTGGACAAGAAGGTATGGAGAGAATACAGACATTACATGGACATATGTGATTTATTATTCTGTGGTTCCATACTCAAATGACCTTTTGTGCTTCCTCAGCTCCAGCACAGTTCCCGTGCAGAGTTGTTGCGTGTTTTAAAGGTTCTCGATCAGGCGCTGGAACCTAGAACCTTCCTGGTGGGAGAGGCCATCACCCTGGCTGATATGGCTGTAGCAGCAGCTGTTCTTCTGCCTTTTAAATACGTATGTTGGTTGTCATACTGGCCATACAGGTTTCGATATCTGTGAGCCTGTTTCCTCACTCATGATTCAGAGAATGGAAATCAAATCTCACCCAGCTCAACTTCTGACGATGTTTCAATAACATAATTCATACTTAACTTAATTGATATTCGTTATTCTTTTTCTTTTTAGGTGTTGGAGCCACCAGACAGGAAGGTCTTGACCAATGTCACCAGGTGGTTCACAACCTGCATAAACCAGCCACAGTTTGTGAAGGTCCTGGGGAAGATAACTCTGTGTGAGAAGATGGTGCCCGTCACACCGAAGACAAACTCTGCAGAAAATGTCAAAGCTGCTAATGATACTGCTGGCGCCACAGCCAATGGTAAGGAAGTCTTGTGACAAAACATTTTCTTTTTTTGTAAAGAATTTGGGAACTATTTTTTTATGTTCTCTTCTTCAGGCCCACCAAAGACAGAAGCCCAGCTGAAGAAGGAGGCCAAAAAGAGAGAAAAGATGGAAAAGTTCCAACAGAAGAAAGAAATGGAGGCAAAGAAAAAGACCCAGCCACCATCAGAGGTAGAACCACTTCCAAATACACTGAAAAAAATTATAAATGCAACATGTTTAATGTATGAAAAAAATTATTAAGCTTCTCACAAAGGGTCTTCAATTGTTTTTTGTTGATACAAAACCTTGCATGTTTTTGTATTTATTACTCAATTTTGCTCTCAGCTGTGCAGTGTGGTGCCAGTCCCATCATTACACAATGCTATCACCCCGTGGGGTGTGACAGTTATAGGTGCTGCTCAAACTGGGTAACCATTACACAGACGCTCCTTACAATGGGGTCAATAAATGGACATCCCAAAATGTTCACATTTGTCAGTCACTATGCCACAGCTGTCACGACTGAACAGGGAACATGTCAGTTAGAGCTGTAGCTGCGGCATTGAAAGTTCTTTTTTCAACCATAAGCTGATTGAGATGGTGTTTCCAGAAGTTTGGCACTAGTCAATGTCATGGACACCGAACAAGGCTGTATTTCATTGACGGCAACTTAAATACTGCAAGATACGGGGATGAGATCCTTGCACCCATCGTGGTGCCGCTTCATCAGGGTCTGCAGAGAGTTTCTTGAAGTGGACAACATCCCAGTTCTCCAATGGCCTCCATATTCCCCATACAAGATACTGACTTGTACATTTCTGCGCCTAACCCCCTCCATGGTGTAGTGATTACCATGGGTATGAATTTTGTGCTTTATTGATGACTAATTTGGGTTTTCAATTATTTGATTTCATATTAGTCCATGCTGGAAATAAATTGTCGAAAATTCTACTTGTTGCAGTTATAATTTTGTTATATGTATGTATATGTTATGACTTTGGTGCAGGCTTTAAAAACATTTCAGATGTAAACCAGTCACATTGGTTATCAACAGCTTGATGAAAGTCCATGTGTTCTCCTCTGCTTTTGTTTTTCAGAAAAAAGCAAAGCCTGAGAAGAAGGAGCTTGGAGTGATCACGTATAACATCCCTACTCCATCTGGAGACAAAAAAGGTGATTAACCAGAATCAGTTTAGAGGCAGTGTACAAAACACCATGTAATGAGTGCTGCTCTAGTTCCTTAGTCCTGACAGGCAACAAAAAGATTCAGCATCTACCTTTGGTGCAGCTATTGCAGATATTGGAGTTTTAAAAGACTGAGAGAGAAGAAAGGGTGTGACACTTTAAAGTACTGTAACTTTAACTAACCAAGCACAAGGTTTTCTGAATGGAATGAGGCCTATAATAAAATAAATTGAACAAACCCATTGACAGAAATCAGAATATCCTTTCTCTTGATGTTGATCAGGCTAACAAATCCTGCCTCAGGCTTTGTCCAGCCTAATGTTCCATCTCTATTATCAAGTTACAGGTTCAGTATTTGTACATACAGATAATGTTTGCCCAGTTTTGGTGTCCTCTGACTGCTTATTGGCAATTTATATGGATGTTGAATGCAGTAGTTTTACATCTTTAACCCTTCCTTTGTTTCTTCACTGATATCAGATGTCATCAGTCCACTTCCTGACTCCTACAGCCCCCAGTATGTGGAGGCTGCCTGGTATCCATGGTGGGAGAAGCAGGGATTCTTCAAGCCTGAGTATGGGGTACGGAATTCTTTAAGTGAGACTATATTAATGAAAATGTTGAATATGAATTTTCTGTCCTGTGCTGTCTATAAGAGGGTATTATTATGACAATTCTGATGCAACTTTATGCAGAGGAAGAATCTCAGTGAGCCCAACCCTCATGGCATCTTCATGATGTGTATCCCTCCACCTAATGTGACTGGATCTCTTCACCTGGGTCATGCCCTCACGAATGCCATTCAGGATAGTCTGACCAGATGGTAACTCCACTTTACCAGCGTCAATTTCCTAGTCATGTTGTCTTTCAGACTTTTGTTGGCTCAGAGGCTTTTTGTAAATTCATTCATGTCTCTTAATGTTTGGAATTGAAGGCTGTGTGGTTGCTGTGCTTTTCTCTGTCTGACCAGGCACAGGATGCAGGGTGAGACCACCCTGTGGAACCCGGGCTGCGACCATGCTGGCATCGCCACCCAGGTGGTGGTGGAGAAGAAGCTGATGAGAGAGAAGGGTATGAGCCGCCATGACCTGGGCAGGGAAAACTTCATCCAGGAAGTCTGGAAGTGGAAGAACGAGTAAGGAAGTAGTAGGAAGTAATGGGAAGAAAGACATGTAGAAAATAAATGCTGCAGTTAAAGCCCAATCCTACTGTGGCTTTTTGTCTTTTCAGGAAGGGAGACCGAATCTACCACCAATTGAAGAAGCTGGGCTCCTCACTGGACTGGGAAAGAGCCTGCTTCACTATGGACCCTGTGAGGATCTAAAATCTCTGAACTTTGCTTAACTTGAGTAAAGTCTACTAAAATATCTCTTATTCTAATGGGTATATTATTTTCTCTTTTCAGAAACTTTCCTATGCAGTTCAAGAGGCATTTATCCGCATGCATGATGAAGGTGTGATCTACAGGAGCAAGAGGCTGGTGAACTGGTCCTGCACGCTGAACTCCGCCATCTCAGACATAGAGGCAAGTTGCGTCGCATTTATTTTTTTGGGTTGGTTGCACCAACGAGAATTAATTTGACCCAAGATTTAGCACAACTATTTCCAGATTAAAAACCTAATGTAGTGTGTATATTTTGTTATTGCATCCAGACATAATTTTTTCTGGGTTTTTGCGTTAACTCCAAATTAAACACTGATGCATTTAAAATGGTTTGCTTATTTTGTCAGTTGAAAAATTGGACTTGGAAGATGTGAGAATATAAATTCTCAGGCACTTACAAATGTAATGTTCATCTGAAATTATATCAGATGCACAGCTCAGTTTTGATCCTGAGGCTCTAACTGTAATACTGTAGACACTAGAGCTGGGTGATAAAATAATCTCAGGAAGGAACTGCAATAAAATCTGTGTCTATGACAGTGATAAACTTTGGACATTTTTACTTAATATGGATAGAGGTAGCTGCCTGTCACACAGATTCTAAGTGACTGTGCTATAATGGCATACTCAATATTGTTACCACGGTTTACAAAAAACTCAATTGTATCTTTGTTTTGTGTCGTAGCAGTTTTGTTTGTGAAGATGAATCAGAGAATGTTCACTGCACAATACATTTCAGTACCAGTGCCTTTTCTGAGCTACTGTACATAGAGGTACTTCTGTTCCTGCTGTTGTTTGTGTTGGCATTTGAAACACGGACAAGAACAAGAATGGAGCATTCAATGCACCTCTGTAACCTCCATTGTTTTCTACAGCAAAACACATGGGTGCAGACAGACGTAATGCTACACTCAAATGCTCGTAAATTTAGACACTATTATATATTGTGATAAATATTGGTATTGTTCAACACGGAAAACGACATTGTGGTCATATTTTGGCCACGTCTGGTGCTGGCCATGATGTTTTTAATGTGGTTTTATCTGCTGGATGTTTTGCAGGTGGATAAGAAGGAGCTCACTGGCAGAACTCTGCTGCCCGTGCCCGGTTACAAGGAGAAGGTGGAGTTTGGAGTGTTAGTGTCTTTCGCCTACCAGATAGATGGATCAGGTACGTGAGCTCATGGAGCAGAATGTTGAATGAATAATAACATACAGTTCAATTTTAGTAATGCTCGTTGTTAATGTATTTCTCTGTTGCTCAGACGAGGAGGTGATTGTGGCCACAACTCGTATCGAGACTATGCTGGGAGACACGGCTGTAGCTGTCCACCCCGATGACCCCAGATATCAGCATCTGAAGGGAAAGATGGTGCTGCACCCTTTCTGTGACCGGAAGATGCCGATTGTCTTCGATGACTTTGTGGACATGGGCTTTGGAACAGGTACACATTATTACAGGAAGAAGAAGCTGTGTGGGTCGGCGGTGTGATGAGAATATGTAATCGTCGCAGCTCGTTAAGCCCCTTTTCCTCGTTATGGCTTCTTTTTTCTCATCTCTTTCTCTCCTGTCTCTCTGCACCATTTTCTGTTCAGGCGCTGTCAAAATCACCCCAGCTCATGACCATAATGACTACGAGGTTGGAGTGAGACACAATCTGGCCTTCATCAACATCTTGGATGAAAATGGCCTGCTCATTAACGTGCCTCCTCCCTTCCTGGTACAGTGTCTCATTATCATTCGTCCCCCTGCAGTGTGTGCTTTTCCGCTGTGACACAAAAAGTCAGGCATCTCCTCCTCTGTTTGCATGGTAAAGCACTTTCTTTCCATAATGTTTCATTTTTAACTATCTTTTCTATCCCGCAGGGCATGAGGCGTTTTGAGGCCAGGAAGGTGGTGCTTGAGGCTCTCAAGGACAGAGGGCAATTTAAAGAAATCAAAGACAACCCTATGGTTGTCCCGATCTGCAGGTAATGTTATTCTGGCAACACATTTATGATAAGTACACACTAGGGCTGCACGATTAGGTGAAAAAGTCATATTGTGATTATTGGGAACATACAAACTCGAACTAGTATAAAAATATCCAAAAGCTTCCAAAATATTTATAAAGTAGTGACATTCAAGGGTATTGCAGCTCTAACTCAAACTACAGGGCATTTTACAAATTTCACAAGGTCAGTCTGGATCTAGATTCAAGAATGTTTTAGAGAATTCTTCACCAATGGGAGATAGGACACTTTTCAATATATTTTTTTTTTTTATTGCTCTGAACAAAAGAAAACTCAGAAGATGTTCCAGAACCTAAATATTTGATTGCTGCTCCTGACTTCAGACCTTTTTCATATAAGACCTGGTCGTACTCTGACAGTATTGACACTGAAGTCACATCCACTCCACCACAAGTAACTTTAAAACAACTGATGATAGAAACTTAAATCCAAATCCTGGGAGGATGTTTTAAGGTTCAAGGAATGGATTTCTAATGTATATATATTTCTTTGTCCAAAATATAAAAGTTATTATAAAAGTAATTATGAATGTGATTTGTATGACTCATGAGGCCCAGTCGGACTCAGTCTGGAGTCAGTCTTCACAGTGCGTGTGGGGTGTAAAGATTCTAGTCTTAAGTCTAAAGATCTGGTTGTTCTCACAAAGCTGTTTTTAAACATGTTAAGTATTTACGACTGACGCCTGCAATCGATGAAATCACTGCTGCTGGAGAAACGGCAAACAAACACAGGACAGGGAAAGGCGAGCAAAAAGGAATTGGTCATAAATGACTGAACTGTGGCGGGAGAATGAGCTCCTAAACACTACATCCCATCAACGTTAAATCAAAGACAGAGCATGGAAGCTTATCTGCATCAGGTTTCAATATAAAATTCACTCACCTTCCAATTCCCTCTGTAGACAATACAGTTCACACTGAACACACCTCAGGATCTCACCCAAGATCTGTGCTGTCCCTCTTTTTTGTGTGCGTTTGTTTACGTTTCAGCCTAAATTGCAAATAAACTGGCAGCAGACATCCATGTTGTTTTGATACAAGAACTCATAACAGTTGACACCATGTCCAGTTGCTACAGACCAGACATTTAATGTGTTGTGTAGTGGACTGATCCTTTAGGTTCATGCTCCGGTTGGTGGAAATGGTCTTTAAGTGTCTTGTCTTGTCAGTACCCAGCAATAGTGAGTTAATGAAACAGGGGTTATTTGTGTCAGACATCTCTTCATCCTATTTCGGATCACTGCTTGAGTTCTGTTGTGTATCTGCACTTGCAGTCGATCCAAGGACATTGTGGAGCCGCTCTTGAAGCCTCAGTGGTATGTGAACTGCACAGACATGGGAAAGGAGGCCGCGGACGCAGTCCGAGAGGGGCGCCTTAAAATTATCCCAGATCACCACCTTAAGACTTGGTTCAACTGGATGGACAACATCAGGTGACTATCTTTTCTTCTTGTCAAATAATTTCTCTTCTGTCTTCTGTTATTTTTATAACAAAATATATTTGACCAGCTCAGGCTCAGTAATATCACTGTTATTTCTTATTAGTGGTGTGATGTTGGTATGTTGCAATGCAGTGTACTGGAGAAATTAAGAAAATAGATAGTAATAATAGTTATCTTTCAAATGTAATGATTTGAGTAACTATTAACCAGCTGATTGTTTTTGTGCGTTCAGAATTTGAATCTGAAATGGTCAGAGCATCATGTAAGCTGTCATTCAGAAATTCACTTTCAAAGCACTCAGAGCAGGCGCAGATTTAGTGATTTGCTGCCTGCAGGCAATCTACTGCACACCATGTGCAATGTGTTTACATGAACTTAACATCTGTTCGATGTTCAATTCATAAATAATGCTGTATAGTTTAATGAGTGAATAACAATGCATTATAGTTTGTTTTATCTTGAGTCAAATCTGTGATGTTCTGTCCAGAATTCTCTGATCTGAGATCAAACGGTCAGATTGAATTTATTAATTCACCCATTTAAAGACTTTGGAACTTTTATAGTAAAAGTTGCAGCTACGATGAACAAACTAACACCATCGCCTACTACTGCTGGTCCAAGCCAAAGACAAGCCCAAAGCCCCCTCATGAATGTTTTCTCTTAAAGGAACTGATGAATATGTCATAAGTACTGCATTGATGAGCCGTATCGATAAGAGTAGTACCGTCATCCCTACTTCTAAATGTAGACTAAGTGGTCAGTGAATCCTGTTTCTGATTTATCTCTCCGTCTTCATCTCAGGGACTGGTGCATCTCTCGGCAGCTGTGGTGGGGTCACCGCATTCCTGCCTACTTTATCACTGTCAATGATCCCTCTGTGAAACCTGGAGAGGTACGATGATGCCGGTCACTATTGTCAAGGTCCAGAGACCCCAAAAGCTTTTCATTCTCTGTTAGATTATTTATATCCTCCTCCTTCTTCAATCTAGGACATGGATGGTCATTACTGGATGAGTGGGAGATCAGAGGAGGAGGCCAGAGAGAAGGCAGCTAAACGCTTCAATGTGTCTGCTGACAAAATTACCCTCAGACAGGGTAAGATTTAACAGTTTTTAATCTAGTAGGCTCATTAATACAGCTGTTGTGAAGGTTATCTAATCAGATAATGTTAGACCACTGCACAGATTCATGTCATTTAATTAAATCTTCTCCATATTCATACACATTAGATAACTTTATGTTCCTGTGTTTCAGATGAGGATGTTCTAGACACTTGGTTCTCGTCTGGTATTTTTCCTTTCTCCATCTTCGGCTGGCCTAATGAGGTAAAAACACTGAGGGCAACCAGCTTTTCTATTAACATAAACGATACCTTCCTTGCAGTACATATTTTAGACGTGACTGTTTTTCACAGTCATTTTCACACTTGTCTCGATACCATGTCCACTTTGCAAAACACTTCACACATTCACCTCATCAGTGGATTAGGTGACCGAAACTGTGTATCTCTTTACACTGCTTTGAAAATGCATTCAGTCAGCACTTTTTTCTACAATTCATGAATATCTCTGTCACTGTTCTGCACCAGCAAACGTCTGGACAACTATAGTAACATTTGCATTTACTCTGTTCAAGACACTTTCTGTTGAGTTCAGACTCTAACAAAATGTAGGTCACTGTAGATAGAAATATGCTGCATTTTACAAATGAAACTATCCACTTGAAATAAGGCACATTATTCTAACTATAGCAGAAAGATTATTCGGTTTTCTTGTTTTCAGCCTTGCTACAATACAAAAGTAGTTGCGTGCAGTGAATTGTGCATGTGTACAAGGTAAAATATACGGAGCTGTGGATATTTTTCCACTATTACTCTTGTATATGTAAGTCATGGGCTGTCAGTGAGAGGAAGTTATCCAAGAATGCAACTTTTTATCACATTCAATAGTGGCATGTACAGTATTGTTACAGACAAAGTGACAGTTCAGAAAGTTTGTGTTTTCGTGTTCAAGTTTTGTGGGTGAAGTACAAGCACATCATAGTATGCAGGTGCATGTTTGTAAAACACACTTAGTGAGGAGTTTTGAAAGTGGTAGTTGCAGTAGAGTAAGTCCATGTCAAGTCCACGCTGGTAGCAACAGTTCGTTTCCTTTTCCTCACTGTGTTTACATATTTCTATCATAACGCTCCATACAGACACAGGACCTCAATGTGTTCTACCCTGGCACTCTGCTGGAGACCGGCCATGACATCCTGTTCTTCTGGGTTGCTCGCATGGTGATGATGGGCCTCAAACTGACCGGCAAGCTGCCCTTCAAAGAGGCGAGAGCAGTCACATCTGCCAAGACGGCATCATAACACACCATAATCGCGTTAGCTGGACATCACTAATAATGTTTTGTTCGTACAGGTTTATCTGCATGCGGTGGTGAGGGACGCCCACGGAAGGAAGATGAGCAAATCTCTTGGTAACGTCATTGACCCTCTGGATGTCATTACAGGGATCTCCCTAGAGGTACAGCCTACTCGCACTTTGATGCATGTTCAAACACTCGCACACGCGCAGTCTTTCCTCGCTCTCATTTGGCTTGTCTTTTACGTGGTCACCATACGCTCATTGCTCCCCCGAGGCCAATATTCTTATGTAAGCTTGATTAAGCACCTTTTTTTGCTTTCAACAAGCTTTTATTGAGGCCATCAATCTCCCTCTCCCTCTCCCCCTCTGTTCAGTCAGATAAAGCAGACTTGCCCTCTAGAGGGCACTGAAGCACTTGTAGTAAACTGCACTTTGGTCTTCATGTAATCATAAAAAGTGTTGCGTCGTTGCTCATTTTCAAATTGAGGACAATAAAAAATATTTGCCCACATTGTCCAGTTTAATCTCATTCATTGTATTCTCCTTAGGGTCTTCATGCCCAGTTGTCAGACAGCAACTTGGATCCAGTGGAGGTGGAGAAGGCAAAGCAGGGCCAGAAGTCAGACTATCCAAATGGCATCCCAGAGTGTGGCACAGATGCTCTTCGCTTTGCCCTGTGTGCTTACACTAGCCAAGGTCAACTATCTGTTTTCGATTTCTTGCTTGTTGTTGTGCCTCCATTGGCCAGTGTTGCATTGATTAATTATGACAAAACACGAAAGGGAATTACAGAGATACAAAGTCAGTGTCAGTTTCAAAAGCGAAAAAAAAAAAGAACACTTAATTTGTTAAATATTTGAGAAAAAAACCCACAAATGATCTCCTGTCTGTGGCTTCCAGGCAGGGATATCAACCTGGATGTCAACCGTATCCTCGGGTACCGTCACTTCTGCAACAAACTGTGGAACGCTGTGAAGTTTGCCATGAAGACACTGGGAGACAACTTCGTACCATCAGAGAAAGCCCAGGTGAGAGCAGGGTTGAAATGTAAGAACAGAGAGAAGTGCATAGACAGACTTTTTTTTTATATCTATCACTTTTTTGACAAAGGAGATGTTTTACAATTTTTTTTGCCGGGGATTTACTTTGCCAAAAAAGTGTGATAGGAATGTTAGATACAAAAAAAAAAAAGTCTGCACTGAACGTTAACATTTCTTTTTATGTTCTTAATTTGTCTCAGTTGTGTGGAGAGGAGAGCGTGTCCGACAGATGGATTCTGTCCAGGCTGAGCGCTGCTGTCGGTCTCTGTGACGCTGGCTTTAAGGCCTACGACTTCCCAGCCATCACAACCGCCATCTACAACTTCTGGCTGTACGAGCTCTGCGACGTCTACTTGGTAAGAAAGTGTGCGACCACTAACCAGCCAGTATTGTTTTTATCTTATGGTCATTCCATTGCCACAATCCGGAACTGTTCCCAGTACACATCATGGATTTACTTCTAAATCTTAAAGCTCTACTCCAAATACTTTGAAGTTTGGTCGTCAGAGGTAGATTTCTTCAGTATGTGCATTGTAAGCCTCACCAGTCTGTTATTTTTCACTGGATTGGGTTGAAATTAGTTCTGAATATCCAAGAAACCCTAAGGATAATTTCTGACATGTAATCATGTAAATAGTTGTTACTGAAATCAAATGAATGCAGATAAATAACTTGTTATCCGACCAAAGAATGTTTCACGCTCAAAAATTGTCTCCACTTTCTTGCAATTAAATTTTGATTCTGTGTAATATTAATATAGTTCTGTCTGCTTCGGCCTTGCATGTAAAAAATGCAAAGCTCTTGCTGAATATAGCTTCGGAGCTAAAAGCATTTTAACTGTATTTTTTTTTTTTTTTTTTTTTCCCCCAAAATGGATTGAACTTCCTTGAAATATTTTTATGGGAAAGTGTTAATATTGATTGCAAATATATAAAAGAACTTAAAGATTAATATTCTTGGCTCATCACTTAATAATGAGGATTGTGACGTTCTGTTTTTTCGCAGAACACTGTGGTTTCTCTTGTTCTCTAACAGATTCCACTGCTTTTTGTCACCCTCTTCTTCGACTCTGTAGGAAAGTGTGAAACCAGTGTTCAGTAAAGCAGAGGAAGACGCCGCGAGCCAAAGACAAGCACTGGTGTGCAGACAAACCCTTTACACCTGTCTCGACGTCGGCCTGCGCCTTCTGTCTCCTTTAATGCCGTTTGTCACAGAGGAACTGTACCAGAGGTTACCAAGGCGACGACCTCAGCATGATCCTCCTAGCATCTGTGTCACATCCTACCCTGACACTCAAGAGGTGAGAAGGGAAAGACCGACAGAGGCCATTGTAAATCCTCACGAAGGAGCAGATCAACAAATGAAGCAAACGTGTGTTGTTTTTTAAATAAAGCGGCGCAGTTTTCCAAATTGTGAGAGGACGAACATCATTTAGTTTAAATAGCGGTCATTGTGGTTAATGTTTTTATTTTGTTTCTTCTCCCTGTGAGCAATAAGTTTTATGTGATTCGTCGTAGTTCCGCTGGCACAGTGAGGAAGTGGACCGGGACATGGAGTTTGTAATGACTGTGATCAAGACAATCCGCTCACTGAGAGCTGACTACAACCTGACCAAGACCAGAGCGGACTGTAAGATCACACGCACAGACACGCACA
>JAPQRN010022124.1:0-14736 GCA_037367275.1 Coranthus polyacanthus | reverse complement strand
AGTGTGCAGTAACATGGTTTTCCTGTGATGTTTTTATTATATAACTCCCGCAGTAGTGCGCATGTTACTAAGTACTTACTTATTTACGTAGTAAATACAGTGGGGCGGTTTAATTTACAGCAGTGCATCGTATTCTATCATGAGATCACCATATGTTTACAGAAGTATGTATCTGTAAAGAGTCAACTTTCGATGAGCTCAGATAAACAAGTGTTTTCAGCTCTGACAAAGCATTTCCCCAAGACCAAGAGGGTATTTAAAGAGTTTATTTAACGTAGGGAAGTGGAGAATTTTCTCATCGCATGAAGAAACACTTCGTTCTTCAGGTTATCGCAAACATCCACAAATCAACACATTTGAGATACGTGGTTTTCACTGGACAGGAAGAGAGTAATCTGAAAAGTAACGAAAGCTGTCAGACAAACGTATTGGAGTAAAAAGTACAGTATTTGCCTCTGAGATGTAGAGGAGTATAAACATATGAACATATAAAGCTGCATAAAATGGAAATGCTCAAGTTAAGTAGCCTTAAAGTACCTCAAATGTGTACTTAAGTATTGTGTAAAAGTACTTAGATACCTAAGGACATTTGTACTGATGTGAAAGAACAATTAGATGAGAATAATGTGAATTTAAATAATAAATATAAATTGTTATTTGTTAATTTCCAGAAAAATTGAATTGTTTTACAGTTAGACATATTACTGACACGCTTTAACTCACATGTAACAAGAGGCTCTTTCCTAATTGAATTTTCATGTGAAATGCCAAACACTAATGCATTTTTGTGGAATTGTGTGGAATTTTCAGTAACAACAGCATGACATCTGTTCAGGGGCTGACAGTCAGACTATCACAGGCTTCCAGGTGTTTGGTCCAGTTTGGACCGGACTGCCAGACACAGACGGATACATGGCGATAACGCACTGAGGGACGGTAAATGTCTCTCTTTGGCTCGGACATCTGCAAGATGTTGAAATGTACTCGAGACTGGTAGGAAAAGCTTTAAGACGAGTACCAGACGTCCAACATGAAACGTTTCCAGGGTTAAAAACAATCCCAGTTCTGGCCCTCTTTCTCCTTCATTCCCCACATTCTGCAACGGAATGAAATTAAGAAAAGTCTCACAAAGCCATGTTAAATTAAACAAGGTAAATTAAATTAAAATGAAATGAAAAACATCTGGCACGCTGTTGTACGTTCAGCTGGCTGGCTGAAGATGAGCTAGATCAAATCCATGTCTATGACACAGGTTCCTGATGTTTGTGAAAAACAATAGCCAGCTGGAATCAGGTTTTCCTCCCGTGAGAGATTACATTTCAGACATTTTTAGGAGCTGGCTCATTGTACAGAGGTACAGAGTCCTTTTTATGCTATTATATCTGAAATTCCCAAAAGGCGGTAGATGGAGTGATCCAGTTCTTAAAAGATATATCTTGACAGTAAGTAAAGTAGGGTAATAAATGCATCAGAATACTCACATATAGACTGAATACAATTTAGCATACATAATAAATCTTTATGTTGCTTGCTTTATGTAGTAGTACACATGTCGTACTCAGCTTTGACTCACAATACTCATCTTGTCATTAATTCATCATGTAATCAAACCACGGTAGCATGGGGACACTCCCCCACACTATTAAATAGTCCCTCCACTGTGCCACTTTCACAGCAGTAGCGTACTAGGACACTCCCATTCGCTTTAAAAGCTGTGCCGTGGCCACAAAATCATCTTACCTCTGCCCGGATTTTGCTTCAGCATCTGGATGTTCATTTCATCCATGATTTAACGGGACAGCGATTATTGATCCACTGGAAACTTTGCTCTAACTTTCCGAACTCAGGAGCTTTCTTTGAGGTGTGAAGCTGTGATGATGGGTGCGTGGACCAGAGCGGCGGCTCTGTCTCTGGTCCTGCAACAGCTGGCTCTCACAGTCACAGCTCAGGGCATTAGTAAGTACTGGCTCTTTACTATCAATGCATCTGGAAAGCATCGTATACTCTGTTTCTGTAGTCCTGTACATTATCACTATCACTAATAAATACATCAGCATACAGACTTTTCCATCTGTTTATACCTGACAGTGTGTTGTGCAGTCTCACAACTTGTATTCAGCAGCGAACCACGAATAACGAGGCTAATTCTGTTGATTTAGTTGGCATTAAGTTACGTTACGAGTTTGACCTACATGATGTCAGCCTTAGATGCTAAAACAACACAAACTGCCATTTGAGAAAGTGCATGTGCAGAACCTCGATGTGGCTGGAATCTACACGTAAATGTTTCCATTCAGATACCTGTCACTGTGTGTTATTCTTGAATACAGCTAATGGCATTGTGCATATTTTACTGTACGTATATGCGCGCCACATGTGCGCACACACACACACACACACACACACAGTGAGGCAGTGGGTTTGTTCCAGTGGAAAGAGTTTACTGCTCTTCTCTGAAACTGCGCTCCACCACTCTATAAACACAGCAGGATACAAGCGTAACTGTGCGCTTGCACACACTCGTACAGGTGTGCACAAACACACATGCATTCTCGCACATAATAAAGTACCATGGTCCTCTGACTCAGCAGTAGCAATCCACACTGCTCTCAGTTGGGCGATTATTGTTATATTTACCTCTGTTTAACTACTTTAAGTACCCCATTTGCATGGATTTCCTTGATATTGTGTAGAATGTGACCTATTTTAACAATCCTCTCCTTTGTTAGTCTATGACCTGCTGCTGTCTCCAGACTGCCTGCCAGATTTGCTTCAAGGAGGCCTGAAGAACAAAGGGCGAGATGAGGCTTTCCTGCTCGCATCCTTTAAGCTGCAAAACAAAGCTCCCACCTCTCTGTTCAGTGTCATCAATCCCAAAGACAACTCCAAGTACCTGGAGCTCAGCGTGCAGGCCAAGCTGAGCAAGAGTGAATTATTATACTGACATATATCAGAATCTGTGACAATTCAATACTGAAGCACTTTATATGATGTATGTATTTCAAATTATGAATCCTGATTATCGCGTTCTCCTGTCTCTGTGCCCACTCTTTTGCTTCCCCCCATTTTTAGTGACTCTACGATACCAGAAGGCCGATGGCAGATTTGGTACAACCAGTTTTAACCACGCCTCCCTGGCGGACGGCAGAGATCACGATGTGATGCTGCATGCCAGTGGTCTACAGCGAGGCCCCCCTCGCCTGAACATCTATGTAGACTGCAGACTTGTCCACACTGTGGATGATCTGCCGGCTGCGTTTGGGTCCCTGCCATCTGGTCCCAACAGGGTGGCACTTAGGACCCTGCAGACAATTGGGCAGGTGATTGAACCGTAGGAGTAGCGCAAACACTTCACCGTCTTGTGGTGTCTTTCTAATGATTTATTTTATTCCTTTTTCTGTTTCTTTCAGGATGAACTGACAGACTTGAAGTTGGTAATCGAGGACTCTATAGATAATGTGGCCACTCTGCAGGACTGCAACACCGACCCGGGTGAAACTGTAGAGCTTCTGGGTGAGAGTGCTGTAAAATATCTTAAACATACATGAATGAAATATATTCTCAACCCTGATATTCCAGTTTATCTATAAAATAAACTAGTGCTACAAACATATAATTACTAGAATCTTTGTTCACAGTTCTTTGGTCCTTTAACCGTACTTCGTAAATCATCTCAGGTATCCAGGAAGCCAGGACAGTACATGACCAGGCCACAATGCTGGAGCTGAAGAAGATGTTGTCTGAAATGAAGGAGCTACTCAACCAGCAGGTACGAATTTCTGTGTCGGTGTATCTTAGATACTTCCTGGTGAACACAGCCACAAAGATTGTATTTATGTTGTTTATGAAGTTATAGATAGTACAAAGATAAAATACATCAGATAAACGGGAATGAAATGTTTTCCTTTCTATTCTTCAAGTTTATTGAGAACTGTGGAAAGCTCTACTGTGATTGTTTTAGAGAGTTATGTTGCCTAATTTAAAAATGGAAGAATGTAGGATCATTTATAACCATCTGGAATTTCCCTTTTTTTAGGGATTGAAAACGCAGTGACTGGTTTTGTAATAAAACCAGCAGATCGCTGTAGAAAAGGGAGAATGCAGAAGACTACGAGGGCCTGCTGCTTTTCTGGACCTCTTTTATTTCTAAGCTTTTTTTCTTTCAAGGCTTTTGCTCAGCTCTGTGTTTAGCAACACACAAGAGTAAAAATCTGACATTCACCTAACCAGCACTTAGAGGTGGATGATTTCTTATGATCGTTTAAAGCAGAGGGTTTGTAGGGAGATAAGGCATCAAAAGGGGAGCCTGAGGCAATAAAAATGCTCATATAAAACAGCCGAATGTCTTGGACTTGTCAAGCTGAATGAGAGACTCGTTCACATAAGGAGGCAGTTCACTGACCTTAGCATAAAACTTTTTATACCCAGATTTTCGGCAGCTATTGAAAGATTAAGTTCTGATCCTGGCTAACAGTGAACGGTTTTCACCAATCTGTCTCTTTCTGCTTTAGATAAAGGAGACCTCTTTCCTGAGGAATACCATTGCAGAGTGTCTTGCCTGCGGTAAGCTGCACAAACACAACAATTAGATTTTTCATTCATTCAGAAAGTACGCAACAAACAACATATAAACAAGTTGCTTGTGTCTGTCATTATCCGCATCCTCAGGTCTTGGGGGCAGTCCAACCAACTCTAATCCAGGTCCAGGTCCAGGTCCACGTCCAGGTCCGCGTCCAGAACAATTTAACATGCAGCCTCAGCCACTGTCTCAGTGCCCACCCGGGACCTGTTTCAGACAGAACATGTGCATCCGTACAGAGTCAGGCAGTTTTCAGTGTGGCCCCTGTCCTGATGGCTATACCGGAGATGGCGTCTACTGTGACGACGTAGATGAGGTAGGGATTACATGTTTCTTGGGCTACGTTCAGACTGCAGGCGTAGGTGGCCCAAATCATATGTGACTCAGATCTGTTTTTCATTAGGTCAGTTCAGGACCACAACCGCTTCACCAAAATGAGCTCTAACTCTGACAGTGCGAACGTAGCCTTGTTGTGCGTGTGTTTGTACAACTTCATGTGTAACGGCTAAGAGAAACGAGCACAAATTAACACTTAACACTTTCTCCTGTCTTTTTTGACTATTTAGTGCAAGTTTAACCCATGCTTCCCTGGCGTGCCGTGTGTGAACACTGCCCCTGGTTTTCGTTGTGGGAAATGCCCTCTGGGATACACTGGGCCAGCGATAAATGGAGTGGGAGTATCCTATGCTAAGTCACACAAACAGGTACATTAGGAAGAAGACAACTCATGTTCCTTAACAAATCACTTCAAGTGGAAAAAAAACAGCTGCTTTGACAGAAAATGAATCTTTTTTCCAGGTGTGCGAGGATATAGATGAGTGTCTTGGCCCACCTGAAAATGGAGGCTGCACTGCCAACTCACACTGCCACAACACTATAGTAAGACCACTGAAACCGGAGCAGTTATAATCTTACAGCAGAGCAGTCATATTTTCTGACCCTGGCGCTGTACTCTTCAGGGCTCCTTCCGCTGTGGAGATTGTAAAACTGGCTTCACGGGTGACCAGGTCAGAGGCTGTCAGGGCACCAGGTTTTGCCCCAACGGTCAACCAAACCCTTGTGATGCCAATGCTGACTGCATCGTGGAGAGAGACGGTAGCATTAGCTGTGCGGTAAGAATTCCCACCAGAAAAATAATCACATATTGACATAGATGTGTCTGTATCATAAATGTCTTCTCCTCCAATGTGTGCTGTTTAGTGTGGCGTTGGATACGCAGGCAATGGATACGTGTGCGGAAAGGACACTGATATTGATGCGTATCCTGACAATAAGCTGCCGTGCAGAGACAACACGTGCACACCGGTATTCATTTCTACATTTCTTCCCTCTCTTCCATTTGTATCTCTCGTATTATAAAAGAAAACCTGTATGCTTTCCTGTATTGTTCCTAGGACAACTGTGTGTTTGTGCCTAACTCTGGCCAAGAGGACGCTGACAGGGACGGGATGGGAGACGCCTGTGATGATGATGCAGACAGTGATGGCATTATGAACGTAGATGTAGGTAACGTGCTCCAACGTGAAACTGAACTTGTCAGTGTCTCTCTCCAACATTATGAACTGGATTCACTAAGGCCATGCATGAGAGTGAAGCCCCTCTGTCTGTCCCAGGATAACTGCTGGCTGGTTCCTAACGTGGACCAGAGGAACAGTGACAAGGATCTCCATGGCGACGCCTGTGACAACTGCAGGACTGTAGATAATCCGACACAGAGAGATACGGACCAGGACGGGCTGGGTGATGAATGTGATGATGACATGGATGGGGATGGTGAGTGTAAATGGTAAACGTGTTAATGTTTAATAGTAGACCTGTCTATTTTTATTACATAATCCCCAGAGTGTGGTTATTTGAGCAAACTTCAATTATTGTTCGCAATCATCATTATAAGTGTATAAAAACAGCTGGATGAAACTAATAGAAATGTCGTATGTCATCACTGCTTCTACATTTTCCACCGTTTGTGGTTTGACTGGGACTTTTTTAACGTCATCTCGTTGCTCCCCGTTCTTCTGCTATGATTTAATGGCGTCTGAGTGAATTAGGGCCGCCAGCTATTTATCTTGAGGCTGAACTTCAGTTGTACCTGTCATTTCAGTGATCGACTTTGTATATTTAAGTTACTATTTATGTCATACTGTTTTTCCCCTGTGCAATTTTTGCTTACAAAGTGCAAACAGATGAATTTGTTTTTTGTGTTTCATGTTATAATAAACTCTTCTTTTCTTCTGTTCTTAAAGGACTATTAGGTATATACTATAATAGTGGCATAAAATGAACAGAAAAGACAATGTGTTCATTGTAGTTATTTGTCTAAAATGTCGTGATTGTGTTGTGATTGCTTAGTTTTGCGATTGCCTCAGATTTGTTGCAGCGATATATACGTAGTAGTTGTTTTAATTCAATGGACGAGGTGCAGCAGCTTGCGTTTTTGTAAATGGTCAGTGGATGGCTGTTACTGTGGGAGGTCTAATAATGGCACAATTACTGCTTTTATTACATCACTAGAGGTTATGCATTTTGGGACATTGTGAAACCAAATGGCTGATAATCACATTTAAGACCACTGTGTATTTTAGGGTTTCCAAACCACAGACTGTCTAGACTCATCTGTCTAGACAAGCACACAGCCCTGTTTTTGCTTCTTTTTTTTCCTTTTTTTTTACTAGATTGGCAGTGCTTAATCTGTCCAAAACATCCCTGTTCTGTCTGTTCCCAGATCACATCTTTTGCTGGTTAAATCGCTGGCTTTTAGGAAAACAACGCAATTTTTTTTAAAAAAAAGGAAAAAAATCTTTAAAGCCCCAATATAATAGAGTGTTAAAGCTTAAAAACTTTCCAAATGCGGTCATAAGTGTTGTTCCACAAACTGTTCTCACATTTGTAAATGCCAGCTTGCCCTTTAAGAACAGGTCTCATTTGTTCCACGTTTAACTTCAGCTCTTTGTGTCTGCCCACATATTTACTTTTGCATGCTTGCACATGCTGCATGTTTGGTCACTCCTGTTCATTCATTTTGTCAGAGCTCCAACCTCTTGATCATTTGGTTATGTCTTTAACTGTGGGGCTGGATTACTTAGTTCTTGGTCATGTCTGTTTCCTGTCTAAAAGGCATTTTTCCACAGTAATGCTTTGCCAGGCACTAAAGGCCAGTGGAAAATATTTCACCTTCGTCTAAAACAAACACTGCCATCTGGTGATGCGTTTGATAGACTGCGTCTGCAGCTGCGGTGTTTCGTGCTTTTTCGTTTTCCTGTTTAAACTTTTAGATGTGAAGCGGGAATTAAACATTAAAATGTCAATATTTTCAGGGTTGAAAAATATCCTTGACAACTGCCAGCGAGTCCCCAACCCAGACCAGAGCGACAGAGACAACGATGGGGTGGGAGACGCCTGCGACAGCTGTCCTGACATGGTCAACCCTAACCAGGTAACTGCAACGTACCGAGCAGCCGAAACAATCTCATCTAGAGCCACATCCTTGCCCCAACACTGTTTGTATTTTCTACCTGCAGTCTGACTCAGATGATGACCTTGTAGGAGATACTTGTGATGACAACATAGACAGGTACAGGACACTGTCGGGACATGTTCGGTGTAAAGATGTGAGAACACTTGTCATAAATGTTTTAGCTACACTCCCTTCTCTTTCGTAGTGACGGTGACGGCCACCAGAACACAAAAGACAACTGTCCCACAGTCATCAACTCCTCTCAGCTGGACACTGACAAAGATGGACTGGTTTTAATCCATTTCTTTCTCCACTGTCACCAATACTAATTTAACTGAAATAGTGACAACTCTGTGAATAAACTGCTCTAAATGCCCCACTTTATCTTTTTCTAGGGAGATGATTGTGACGATGATGATGACAATGACGGCATTGTGGACGAAGATGACAACTGCAGATTAGTTCCCAACATGGATCAAAAGGACACAGACAGTTAGTATTGTCGGTCTTTATACCTGCATGTGTTCACTGGTGTGTATGCAAAGCTTTGGTTTTAATACCGTTTTTTTTTTCTTTTTGAAATTGGCACACCATTGCGCCTTTATTTCCTCTAATCAGTAATGCAGTATGCACATTTTAAATACTTACGTAAATGAGACAAAATAAATAAATGAAGGCAGAGTTAACAGGCTCTCGTTGTTTTCCTGTCATCAGTCAACAAACAGAACGTTTGCCTTTCAGACTAGATTCAATGTTATAACTACAATTAACAATATGGACATTCAGCAGTCAAAAACATGGTTCTTGTTGAAAGTTTTTGCAACTTTATTTGGCAACCTAATCAAAAATCAAACCCAGTCTTTGGCAGCGGATGCACTAATGTATTACTGTACACGTGCTTGTGTTGCAGATGACGGAGTCGGAGACGCATGTGAAGGTGACTTTGACAAAGATAATGTCATCGACATAGTTGACCACTGTCCAGAGAATGCTGAAATCACTCTGACGGACTTCAGAGCCTATCAGACCGTAGTGCTGGACCCAGAGGGAGACTCTCAGATTGACCCCAACTGGGTGGTCCTGAACCAGGTGAGACAGACAGACAAACCCCAAGCAGTCACACACTTTTTTCACAGTGATTATTAAAACAGCTTTTCTATAAAAAATGAAATTTCTTCCACACCGAGTCCCACCACAGGAAAAAAAATACATTATGAATACTTCTTTTGTCAGGGCATGGAGATAGTTCAGACCATGAACTCTGACCCTGGCCTCGCTGTGGGTGAGTACTTTCATACTTTCAAATCCTTATCTGTATAGCAGTGGTTTATTCAGATCCTGTAAAGTAACACAACTACTTCCACACTGTGAAAATACTCCACGACATGAAAAGGTTCCGCGTTTTAGAGTCATATTACTGCTGTATTAATGCTTACGTTGCATTTTACAGCCGTAGATGTTTAAGGTCGAGCTCATTCAAACAACTTTACATTACATTACATTTCATTTACAGCTATGCGTCGCATTCTACAAGATCATCATATGTTGGCAGCGTCACTGTCCTGTGAGAACCATGTATCCCGAAAAAGTCGACTTTTACCGAGCTCAGGAAAACAGGCTTGTTTTCAGCTCTGTGACAATGTATTTTCCACCTAATCCAAGGGGAGTTTAAAGGGTTTATTTAGCTTGGGAGGAAGGAGGAGGAGGCTTCTCTCAGCCTGTAAAGGAACTCTTCAACCTTCAGTTTATCACAAACGTTCAAAATCAACACATTTGGGAGAGACGTGGTTTTCACTCGACAGGAAGGCGATGAAAAATTGTTATTTGAGAAGTAACTAAAGCTGTCAGACAAATGTAGTGAAGTATAAAGTACAATATTTGCCTCTGAGTTGTAGTGGAGTAGAAGTATAAAGTTGTACAAAATGTGAATACTCAAGTGAAGCCAAAACACTCAAATTTATACTTAAGCACAGTACTTGAGTAAAAGTACTTCCGCTGCTGTATAGTGCTACAAAGCTTTCTTCCTCTAATCTTTGTTGTCTACGGTCCACATGTGTAGGTTACACAGCGTTCAGTGGGGTCGACTTCGAGGGAACGTTCCACGTGAACACGGTCACAGACGATGACTACGCCGGCTTCATCTTCGGTTACCAGGACTCCTCCTCCTTCTACGTGGTGATGTGGAAACAGACTGAGCAAACCTACTGGCAGGCTGCACCTTTCAGGGCTGTCGCTGAGCCAGGAATACAGCTTAAGGTGCGTTTGAAATGTGGGTTTGTTTCACAGAATAGTAGGTCTTGTCGTTACCTGCCATCAGTGTGAACTTTTACCTCTCTCCAACACCAGGTAGTGAAGTCTAAGACGGGTCCCGGTGAGCATCTGAGGAACTCCCTCTGGCACACAGGACACACCGACGATCAGGTTCGGCTCCTGTGGAAGGACCCCAGGAACGTCGGCTGGAAGGATAAGGTTTCCTACCGCTGGTTCCTCCAGCACAGACCGCAGGTTGGATACATCAGGTACAAACAGACATACGCCAACACTCTGAAATGTACGCTGCATCAAACTGAGTCTGTAACTAGTTTTAAACTTGTTTGAACTAGGGCTCGCTTCTATGAGGGTTCGGACCTGGTCGCAGACACAGGGGTGACAATTGACACCAGCATGAGAGGTGGGAGACTGGGCGTGTTTTGCTTCTCTCAGGAAAATATCATCTGGTCCAATCTGAAGTATCGCTGTAACGGTGAGTTTCTAACAAGCAGCTAAGTTCTCCAAGTAACCTGTAAGTATATTCACGTTGTTTCTCTTCTTTCATTCACGCAGACACCATTCCTGCTGACTATGAGGATCTCAGCGCCCGGGATACGGGGAACGATCCATCAACAAAGAGATGAGCCCTTCTGAAAACATGGAAAAAAAAACAAGCAGAAATGCACTGATGACAGCAGTAGAGTAGAGGCTAGGAAGTACAGAAAGATGGAAGAGGAAACCAAGGGAACACATTTGGTGAAAGACTTGCTTATTGTATTGTTGAGAGCCATTATGGGGAGCATTTTTGGGCATTTTTTTTTTTTTTTTTTTTTTTTAAAATAGTACTCTTTATTTTCAGTGTCGCTGAAACCAGTACTTTGTGTAAAACGCATTAATTCATCAGCAGGTTCTGTGTACGTCTATGAAATATTACCTGGAATTTTAGCAGCATTTTATTAAGAATATTAAAAGTATTTTGCATCTTCTCTCTTCTAGTTCACTGTATGGCTTTTATAAAAAAAATAAAGACACCACATGACGTTCAATGTATGTTTTATTGAAAGAGTGTGAACAATGTGAACCAGCTGTTTGGCCCCCCACGTTTCTGGGTTTTTAATATACTACATGATCAAAAATATCCCTGTATGTTATGGTAGTATACAGCCTTCACAGTGGATCCTGCTGTCTGACTTTGATTTACTTTTTGTTTGATACCAAAGCTACTGAGCACCATTTAATTTCTACATTCATACCAATAATTCAAATGCAGAAATTTTACGAAGAATGATAAATCACATGACATAATTTGCAGGAACATAAAGCATAATTCAGAGGACAATTTTCACAGATGACACCAAAATGTACATATAAGTTATTATAAAGCATGTTAGAAATACAATTAGACAACAGAAAAACAACTTTTTTGATGAGTGAGAAAATTAGGAGCTTGCAGATGACAATGTGCTAGATACTGTATTTAAAAAAAAAAAAAAAAAAAATCAGTTACACGTGTAACTGGTGAACACGGAAATGTCTAAGTGTGAATTTTAATTCGGCAGTAAACTCAACATCCAGTGTTGAATAACTCAAATAAAAGCACTCACGCTACCTTATTCTGACCACCATTACAAGCTGCACATGTAACAAAGACAAGGCAAAAACCCTTTGTAACTGTACAGAAAACAGCTGATTTCAGTGTCTGTGTGTGCATGCAAACACATAATGCTCTGAGTTATATTTTCTCTGTAACAGACCAAACTATCTGATAGAGTAGTTCCTTGTTTTCTGATATCTACCTTTGGCAAAAGCTCCTCATCTGTGTCACTGCAGCTCTTCCAGAGAGGCGGCTCTCCACTAACGTCGCTTTCACGTAAGGCAGGTTAATTTGAAGAGCACTGCCCTGTGTGTAAATGAAGACAGGAAATGTACACATGGCATGGATTTTCCTTCCAAAAGATTTGGCTCAAAGGGAGCTCTGACATTAACTGAATCTGAGAAATTATCCTTGTGATCTAAGCGGACGCTTCACAACACTGGGTATCTAATATCGAAAAAAGCTTTGCATAGAAAACTTCTACAAAAGGGCACAATATAACAAAGCATAAACACGTACAGGTTATGTATGAGCCTGAGATGAGTTTTTAAACAATTCAATTTAACCTAATTCAATTTAACATTCTTTACAAAATGATTTTGTGAAAAGGCTTAAATACATTTTCTTCTGTAACATCTATGGTATATGTTGAAATAAAATTTCCCCAAAACTTTGCTACTACTTGTAGTCCAACTGCAGAACTGAAATGCCTGGCTGAGAGGAAAAGTGAGAACCAACCAATGACTGGCACAAAAATGAAATACGTACTTAAAAAAACTCACTTTCAAGTCTGGCATTGACAGGGAATCTATATTATCAGGGCTCTGTAACTCTGTGATTAAGTAATACAAAACTCCAGGAGCCAGTGGTAGTAAAAAATAAGAAAAAATTACCATCAAGGTATTAACAGCTTAACATTGTACAACAAAGAAACATGAACACTAGAATATAAAAGAAAAGGCAACAGATAATCCTCCATTTCGAACACTGAGGGTAGTGTAGGGTTGTGTTTCAAGGTAAAGCGGGTTGTGGTGGTCCCTCGGTTCAGCCTGAAGCCTACTGCCCGGCCACATCCCAAGCATCACAAGGACCTGATGTGTGATGTGTGTCCTTAGGCCTCAAAGCGTTTTGGGCAAACCATGGGGGCAACGAGGGTCCACATGTAGAGGATGAGACAGACCCAGCACGAGGCCATCTTGATCCAGAACACCGACCAGCTCCCGTCCAGCAGCTTCTCGATCTTGTGGTTGTCGTAGCTGCAAAGAACGCACACAGACTCAGAAAACGAAGCACAAACACCCTAACGCTGAATTTCAACCCAGTCCCTGTGTGAATGCTTTTTCCGACGAGAATTACCTGATCATCTCAATTAGAATAAGACCTTTTTCACATCAGACACTTGAGTCATTTCAGTAAGCCAGCATGCCTAATACCTCACCTAAAAAGACTGCAGTCGTTTCTAATCTTATTACTGCAACTGTGATTCTCCTTCCACGACATATGAAACTGTCTGTTGTGAAAAGCTCTGCTAACATATCTGCATATTTTATCTGACAATAGCGGTTAACTCCCCGTCCTGTAGCAGGTCGTAATAATAAACGATGAATAACGAGTCAGTTTCATAAGGATTTCACAGTAATTCAGAATTCATATGAGATCACATAAAACTAAAGCATGTTATATAATGAGTGCAGCTGGAAGGAGTAATGTCTGCACTTTGATTTCAAGCCACAGAATTTCCATCTCACACAAGAGTATTGGCTCATTCCATACCAACTCACCTGGTCCTCCCAGTTCATGTCATGGATTTTTCTTGAAAAAAATATTCATCTGAAAACTTCTATTAAGTTCAGAGGACCTTGCAAAGTCCAAAAGCTGGATATAATATATATTTTCATATATCTGCAACAAGTATTAACGCTTTCCCATGAAAAAGTTTCATGGAAATTCAAATTATCCTTCTTGGGGAAAATATAAAGTCAAAATGTGTTTTTTCAGCTCTGAACCTATATTTATTAGCTACGAGGGCCAAACGTCATAAGCATTTGGAGTAAATCTTTAGGATTTTGTGAGGTCCTGGGAATTTAATTTTAAGTTTTTACATGTTTTGTTTTTTTTCAATAAAAGCCATGACATGAACTGGGAGGGCTTGATGATTTGCTATGGATGACCCTATTGCTAAAAATCTGAATGTCCCAATGAGTGTCACTTACTGGAACCAGTTGGTGGCGGTCATCATGACGTAGAGAGAGCCCAGGAAAAAGACAAAGTGAAAGTATGAGTAGCTATAGATGGTTCCCTCTCGCTCATCGTAGACGACATTCTGGCCTGAACCAGTCTTCTCCTCATCATAGTCATCTGAAAAGCACAATAGAAAGCGAAAGAAGTAGGTCAGTGACGTTTGGAACATGTAAAAACACCTAAACATGGGCTACATTTGAACAACTGACTGAATATATCAGTAGATAGTCTTAACTAATTAATGCAAATTATATAACTACTAATGGCTTGTTATGATCATGCCGGGTAAATGTCTTAGAATTTGTAGATCATTTTTGCTCACATCGGTTTTACTTCCAACAGGGGGCAGTGTGAGCCTACCCACAATTCCACTAACCATCTGGTCCTGCTTCACTGTCATTTTACCCTCCTAGTAACAGTGACATCATCTATGTTTGCTGACCAATACTTTCTCACCATCCTCAATCTGGCTGAGGAATAGCAATGAGCAGAGCCCCTCTGTCTGCAAACACTACAGCTGGGAACATACTGTATGCATACGCACTGAGAACACACAGACGTTGGTCTTCAGGAATGTCTTTAAGTCTGTCAGTGGTAAAGAATCTTAACTGAACACAC